>JACXGI010003454.1:5488-62330 GCA_016801175.1 Esox masquinongy | reverse complement strand
ATCACCTTTACCCTCAGCTTCTTTAGCAAGGCAGTGGTCATCTTGGAGGTGTGTTTGGGGTCGTTATCATGTTGGAATACTGCCCTGCGGCCCAGTCTCTGAAGGGAGGGGATCATGCTCTGCTTCAGTATGTCACAGTACATGTTGGCATTCATGGTTCCCTCAATGAACTGTAGCTCCCCAGTGCCGGCAGCACTCACGCAGCCCCAGACCATGACACTCCCACCAACATGCTTGACTGTAGACAAGACACTTGTCTTTGTACTCCTCACCTGTTTGCCGCCACACACGCTTGACACCATCTGAACCAAATAAGTTTATCTTGGTCTCATCAGACCACAGGACATGGTTCCAGTAATCCAATTTGATGCAGTGTGCGGTGTATGTTCTGAGCACTGACAGGCTGACCCCCCACCCCTTCAACCTCTGCAGCAATGCTGGCAGCACTCATACGTCTATTTCCCAAAGACAACCTCTGGATATGACGCTGAGCACGTGCACTCAACTTCTTTGGTCGACCATGGCAAGGCCTGTTCTGAGTGGAACCTGTCCTGTTAAACCGCTGTATGGTCTTGGCCACCGTGCTGCAGCTCAGTTTCAGGGTCTTGGCAATCTTCTTATAGCCTAGGCCATCTTTATGTAGAGCAACAATTCTTTTTTTCAGATCCTCAGAGAGGTCTTTGCCATGAGGTACCATGTTGAACTTCCAGTGACCAGTATGAGGGAGTGTGAGAGCGATAACACCAAATTTAACACAACTGCTCCCCATTCACACCTGAGACCTTGTAACACTAACGAGTCACATGACACCGGGGAGGGAAAATGGCTAACTGGGCCCAATTTGGACATTTTCACTTAGGGGTGTACTCACTTTTGTTGCCAGCGGTTTAGACATTAATGGCTGTGTGTTGAGTTATTTTGAGGGGACAGCAAATTTACATTGTTATACAAGCTGTACACTCACTACTTTACATTGTAGGAAAGTGTCATTTCTTCAGTGTTATCACATTAAAAGATATAATCAAATATTTACAAAAATGTGAGGGGTGTACTCACTTTTGTGAGATACTGCACACTTGACTTAAATAGACAATATTAAAAGTCGCTGTTATTCTCAATACAAATATGAACAGAAGGTCTGGCTTGCTTTAGAGGAAGGCAGTGATGCTACCAACTTTTTCAGCTGATGAAACCAACATATGACTTGCATATGAGGGATTATGTCATATTTAAATTGTATTTATTTTACATGACCGTACAACGCATTGCAGATTTAGAAACGGTGATGGAGGAGCTCAGGATGGACTCCGCGATTGATGTGTAGAGCCATGACAGAATAGATTGGAATATAATCACATTGTTCAACTAACGTAAGTGGTACATACAATTAGGTCCGGAAATAATTGGACACTGACAAGTTATTTTGGCTGTTTATCAAAATATATTAAAGGTACAGTTAAATAATGAATATGGGCTTAAAGTGCAGTTTCTCAGCTTTAATTTGAGGGTATTCACATCCAAATTGGAGGAAGGGTTTAGGAATTACAGCTCTTTAATATGTAGCCCCCTCTTTTTCAAGGGAAGAAAAAGAAATTGGACAGTTAACTCAAGACGTTTCATGGACAGGTGTGGGCTATTCCTTCGTTATTTCTTCTTCACTTAAGCAGTTAAAAAGTCTGGAGTTGATTCCAGGTGTGACATTCGCATTTGGAAGCTGTTGCTGTGAACCCACAACATGTGGTCAAAGGAGCTCTCAGTGCAAGTGAAACAAGCCATCCTTAGGCTGCAAAAAAAAAAAAAACAACATCAGAGAGATAGCAGGAACATTAGTAGTGGCCAAATCAACAGTTTGGTACATTCTGAGAAAAAAATAACGCACTGATGAGCTCTGCAACACAAAAAGACCTGGACATCCATGGAAAACAACAGTGGTGGATGAAAAACCCCTTCACAACATCCAGCCAAGTGAAGAACACTCCAGGAGGTAGGCATATCATTATCCAAGTCTACCATAAAGAGAAGACTTCAAAAGAGCAAATACAGAGGGTTCACCACAAGGTGCAAACCATTCAAAGCCTCAAGAACAGAAAGGCCAAATTAGACTTTGCCAAAAAACTTCTAAAAAAGCCAGCCCAGTTCTGGAACAGCATTCTTTGGACAGATGAAACTAAGATCAACCAATACCAGAATGATGAGAAGAAAAACGTACGGAGAAGCCTTGGAACGTCTCATGATCCGAAGCATACCACATCATCTGTAAAACACGGTGGAGGCTGTCTGATGGCATGAACATGCATGGCTTCCAATGGCACTGGGTTACTAGCGTTCACTGATGATGTGACAGAAGCCAGAAGCAGCCAGATGAATTCTGAAGTGTATAGGGATATATTGTCTGCTCAGATTCAACAAATTCAGCGAAGTTGATTGGACGGCGCTTCCCTTTATAGCTGGACAATGACCCAAAACATACTGCGAAAGCAACCCAGGAGTTTAAGGCAAAGAAGTGCAAATTAGGAAACCCAGCATTTGGTGATATCCATGCGTTCCAGACTTCAAGCAGTCAGTGCCTGCAAAGGATTGGAGGTTCATGGTTGGAGGGACAGTCAGTCATTGGTATAGAGGGGTGAAAGCATGGATCCAAATGGGCATGCCCATGTTTACGTGTTTGGTAAGGAAGCCAGTAGAACAACTGCAGTGAGTCAAAACCATCAGTGATAGTTTTGAGATAGAACATGACTATGCACTCAAACTTCTTCATGATGACCACGGTGAGAGGCATGGTTCTGTAGTCATTTAGGCATGAAACAGTCTGTTTTTTGGGAACTTGAAAAATGCTATAAAAATAACGGTGGCCACACAAAATATTGACACTTTGGGCCCAATTTGGACATTTTCACTTAGGGGTGTACTCACTTTTGTTACCAGCGGTTTAGACATTAATGGCTGTGTGTTATGTTATTTTGAGGGGACAGAAAATTTACACTGTTATACAAGCTGTACGCTCACTACTTTACATTGTAGCAAAGTGTAATTTCTCCAGTGTTGTCACATGAAAAGATGTGTTGTCACATGAAAAAAAAATGTGAGGGGTGTACTCACTTTTGTGAGATACTGTTTGTATTTTCCTTTCTCTCTCAAGCAAATAAAGTTTGACTGTCCGAGGTGAATATCAAAGATGAAATAGGTAACTTGCTTTTTAGCTAGTGAATACTAACTTTCGTTTACGGTGATGTATACACTTACTCTTCCCGAACAAACGCATGGATCAATACAATTGTGAACAAAACAGACCGGTAAACACATGAAGTACCCGTTTATTTGAAATTAGAATTTTATTGCGAAAATTAAAACTTCAATTCGAGGAATACAACAATGTCATGTTCTTTGAGGTAAACAACACCACTTGTCTTAGTTTGGAGTGATTTAGAGTAGTTTTTGCTATGTAGCTTTGCGATAGTGATACAGTACGTATGGTTTCCATTCATTAATCTGTACGATGCTAATAATGCTAATTACTGACTGAGACAGAGCTAAATAATGGATTGTTTTAAAAAATGACTATGTGCCTGATGAACCAACTCGGGGTAAGGAGACTGTCAACGAAATATGAGTTATGGAACGAAATATGAGTTAACTATCCCTTTAAGTATTGCCAGAGAAAAAAACATCCTGGCTGACCACCTTCCTGAAGTTTTTTTTGAAGAGTCCATTTACCTCATCTTCTCTGATGACAAAGGATGGGGAGAACTGAGGAAGGGAAGCATGGGATATGCTGTGTAATTGTGGGATCTATACTTGTTCTGGGACTCAGATACACATTGTAGAGAACTCTAAGCTGACCAGTGAACCATGGCTTAGCCATATATTAGCCTAGTTGAATTGGTTTAGGTCAGACGAGAGAAAATATCAAATGGAACAAGGGGGTCCCTTGGCCTGAGAAGAATTTTGTATTGTATTGGCATTTTGTATGAACATATTTTTTTAATAAAAAAACTAGAATAAAATGTCAGGATGTTTTGTCAACTCAAACTAACTAGCTAAAAGGCTCATTTTCAGCATAATGGCTTAGCTGACTTTATGCAAATGCTCCCTTTCAAAGTAATAGTGCAGTGCAGCAGGGCAATTAACATTCAATGTTTTATTTAGTCTGGTACAATGGAAGGGTTTGGAATATCGGTGACACCATTAAGACTATTAGAAGCCATGTCCAAATAGACAAATTGAAACACTGGGATTAAAAGGCCACATTATGTTAGCCAAAGACATTTAACAGTTTAATGCCAACCTTAATACAGGATGACTATCTTAGCGAGCGTTTTATTGCAGGATAAAATACTTTTGACTGCTAGAAAACCTCAGCTCTCATAACCAAGTTCTCCTGGTTTAATGCCTGATTGTGAAACAGAGGAGGTACAGAAGGCAGTCTGTGTGTACCTATAGGCGGGGTCCCTCCGGCAGCCATGTTTGGTCTCTTGCGTGGGGTGAGTGCCGGCTGGATGGGCAGAATGCCAATGGGCTGGGCAACTCCAGCTTTTGGGCGTGACCTGGGTGCAATAGAAGTCTCCATTGTGGGCACGGGGTCTGTAAGCCTATGTGGAAAGGAAGGGAACAAAATGATTGCCACCTCTAGCTATATAAGCTTGGCATTTCTAACTACAAAAAAGACCAGATGCTCACACTCCTCACCTAGCTTTGGATTGACTCTTTTTGGCCACAGCATCACTGGCTCTGATTGGCTCAGGAAGTTTTGAAGGAATAGGGGAGCTCTGAAAAGGGGTCAAGAGTTACAATACTATGCATATGCTATGACTTGAATCAGCTTCACACAGATTTCTTTTTGTCAAAGACAGTGAAAAAGAACCCTTGATTATTACGTATTACCTATCATCTGAATAACACACGACTACAGCAATGTAATGATCATTTACAGATTTCATGAATTCGCTTTTTTATCCCCCTGGTAACCTGGTCTGACGTACTATGTCAGATGACGTAGGGCTTATTTACATTGTGAGAGTGAGAATAAAACGCCAAATAGGCTTATCTTAGTATGCATAATAATTTCTATAGAGTTTGAATTTACACTGGCATATTCGAGATGTACCACACAGGGATGTTGGCGTAGATTGCGGGAAAATTGATCGATATGCGTTTACATTGCACAAAAACTCAATATTTCTGACAATTGTCTTCACACTTGGAAACCTCCAGGGGGACCTCGATCAAAAAATGTGGTGCATACTAACTTGGAAGGTGATGTCTCCAGCTATTGATACCTGCAGCTTAAAACAACAAAATAATGTAGGGACTTGAGTCTTCTTTAATTTGTCTCGGAAAGTGTATCATAATGTAAATAAGCCCTTAGTGCTGACATTGCTCCTTAGCAAGGGGTGTCGGGATGGAGAGCAGCCCAGGTGACTTACATGTACATTTTGGATGGGGCATTCGATCCTGGCCAGCTTGAAGGCGAAGTAGGACACTTGGTAGATATCTGGTCTTTTCTCAGGGTCAGGCTCTAGCATGTATCCTGATTAACAGAAGAACATGTTTGTTTATTATGACACATATTTATCTTTATCTTTAATACTTTACACTGTGAATACCAGAGGACAAAGACTGTGACACACAAAGCGTTGGATGCGTGAGTATGAGGTGAGAGTAGGGGTGGGGTGGGGGAAGTCTATACGGCATAGTATTGCAATTTTCTTCCACACAAAATTACATCGATAAACAAACACCAAGTATCTCTTTTTCGGCAGCAGCTGGTAGAATGTTTATTTCACCGGCAGGTGGTAACACAGCGCAAGGGACATAGGTATACTTTGAATTGATATGCAAGATGACATGATTTATAGCACTAGAAAAATCAACATTCAACGTTTTAAAAGTATTTCAGATATTTTGTTTAAAGGGGAACTGTGTAGAATCCTCCCTCTAAAACAGTCGACTAGTCATTTTTGCTTGTATTTATGCAAATAGTACAGTAAAAATCTTACATATGGCCCCTTTAGTAGGTGTACTATTACCATGCGCAGCCATGGCATTAAAAATGCGTATTTCAGCCTACCACCCTTCCTTCCCAGCGCATGATACTTTGTGTATATATAGTGTGTTTGTGTCTAGGGTACTTACACAATTTTGTTTATATGTGTGGTGGGATTTCAATATCAGTTTGAGGTTAAATGGCAAATGCTAGCAAAGACATTAAATTACTTAACAGTAATCTGTACTGTGGCTTAGACACTAGTCACAAGATTTGTTTGGAAATTGAGCTGCAATATCACGTTAGATGTTACTAAAAATACACACACATTAATTTTGTGTTTCATGGTGTAATGTTTCTTTTATGAAAAGGTTTCTAAAATTTTAATGAATACATCTGAGTAAAGCAGCCCAAGAGCGCCCTTCAGATGTGTTCAATGAACACTCGGTTAATCTGCACAAGTAAAAGTTTTAAAGGAAAACCTGTGTAAACATTTTTAATAATGAAGTAAAGTGGATTTTTGCTATGTTTGTTCATGTGTATGACTACCAAAAAATGGATTACAAATTAGAATAGTAAAAAAATTATCACAATATAATGCAATATCGAATCGCATTGCTGAATATATCACAAAACATAAAGAACCACAGTACTATCATATCATGACCCAAATATCAAAATAATATCGTATTGTGAAGTCCCAGGCAATTCCCAACCGTAGGTGACAGGGCGGATAGCTACTCACTGATGAGGCAATGCATATCGTGTGAGTAGCGGGAGTTGTCTGGAATAGTGAAGCTGCCATCACAGATGGCCACCTGGCTCTCCCCAAATGGCAGGGTAAAGTAGCACAGCTTATACAGCAGGCAGCCCATAGCCTGCAAAAGACATAGCAAAGTGGACATCAAGACATCAGGTGGGAGCTGAACATCACCTCTCTTACAAAGAAAGCACAGCAGAGGATGTACTTCCTGCGACAGCTGAAAAAGTTCAACCTGCCAACAACTATGATGGTGCATTTCTACACTGCCATCAGAGTCCATCCTGACCTCCTCCCTCACCGTCTGGTACACTGCAGCCACTGCCAAAGACGAGGGCAGGCTGCAACGTATCATCCGCTCTGCAGATTGGCTGCAATTTGCCATCTCTACACGACCTACTCACCTCCAGGACGCGGAGGCGAGCGGCAAAAATCAGGGCCGATCCCTCTCAGCCCGGAAATGGACTATTCAATGCTCACCCCTCTGGCAGAAGGCTGAGGTCTGTCAGGACCAAAACCTCCCGCCACAAGAACAGTTTCTTTCCTAGAGCAGTAGGCCTCATGAACATTCCCCCCTGGAACCAAATTGACTATAGCCTGCTCCCAACATACACAAACACAACCGTCAACGGACAAATGTATTACCTCTCCTCACACACAAACCTCAACTTGACAAAATCTTACACATTACATATACTTTTTAGTTATTTTTAGTAATATATTAATGCACAGTCTACTATTTTTATGCTCAGTCCACTCTTCTTAATTGTTTTTACTTCCCTTATTATTTTTGTATTAATTGTTGCACCAACAGCCAGAAAAAAATTCCTTGTTTGTTGTGAAAATTACTTGGCAATAAAACTCTCTGATTCTGACTCTGTATTACTTTGACTAACAGAAATCTGCACTTGACCTGAAGCCAAACTAACTCTAGTGGGGCGAATTCAATCATAATCTTTCATGGAGATTCAGCAGGATGCCAACTCACCCAGATGTCTGCCTTTGTAGTGATGACCATACCATTGTAGAGATTGATCATCTCTGGGGCTCGGTATGACAGAGTAGTGTACCTAGAAGGGAGCACACAAATTTAGAAAGGACTTTGATCCTGCTGCCATCAGCATCTGACATCATTAATGAAAACTAGTGAGCAGTTCCCAGTGGCAGTCACAATTGCCCAATCATAACACACCCTAAGTTAAGGTCAGTACATTTTTTTCTCCACTTTTTCCTCTTGCCATCAATGGTACATGTTCACATTTGTCTCATCTGTCCATAATACATTTTTCCAGAACACTTTTCTGTATTTTTGTAGGTCATCCTGTTTCTGATGCTAACTACTGTTTTCATCTTGCAGTCCAGCCTATCTTGCTCAGCTGTTGAAATCTTCTGTGAATGACAATGGCAAACAAATCCATGCCTACTTTCCAGTGAGTTTTCCCAATCTGTTGGACAGTTCTCTGTTTTTTCTTTATAATCGCGAGCATTCTTTGGTCATCCACTATATGACTTCCCAGAACCAGAAGGTCATTTACCATTTTTTGTAAAAGGTTGATTTTGCCATACCTAACATTACAGCTACGTCTCTGACCAATTTATCCTGTATTTCCATTTTGGTACCCTTAAATGGGGGGACTATGTACAAAACATGCTGTGTTTTCTAAATGTTATGAAAATACCCTGAAATTAAAGCTGATAGTCTGTCCCCATCAATACTGTATCATTACAAATGCAAAGTGCTGGAGCACAGAGCCAAAACAACAAAACTTGTGTCACTGTCCAAATACTTATGGACTGCACTTTATTTGTAATTTCAGCCACCTAGCGTCTTCAACTGGGAATAGGAGAAATTACTCTAGATAGCCTTAGCAGCTAATTACAGCCGGTTATTTAGCTTGGCAAACTAAGCTATTTGTGCAAGTGATAAATAAACAAAATTGAGTGTGATGCAAATGTACAAAATGTCTTATGTTGTTTTTCCGGGGGTGGTGGGGGCACAAAATCATGGGTTCAATTCTTGGGGGGTACCACCAAGAGAAAAAGTTGGTGGCACAAGAGGAAAATGTTAGTCTGTGGCTCTGTATTTTCTCAAGGTGCCTGATGTAGCATTTTCCATTTAAAATATCAAAAATAACCCTTACATATCATCAGTTAACGTTAAATAACAGTTTCTGGCAGTGTCAGGACTGATACTATCCCCACTGCCATGGATGCAAGTAAAAAGCAGAATATCGGGGTGTTCGTAGGTGTGTACTTGAAGGTGTGTTTGGTGAAGGCCAATGGCAAGCTTTGTTTGGGTTCATGTACACCGAGTGCTCCAGAAACTGAAATATATGGAAGCAACGCAAGAATCTGACAAAGCACGGAGTAAAACGAGCATTCATTTGGATTTGGCATTCATTAGATGGCAAGAGCTGAAGTTCGTATGAATAGTGATGCAGAGTTGGCTACCTATCTACTTGACAAGTTAGGTTAGATACCTCATTTAGCTATTTGGCCAGATAGTCAAGGAAAACTATGTGTAAGTTACTAGATTGATGACAGAGAAACAATTATTTCACGTAGAAAATAATTCAATGTTCTTGTTTATTTTATTTATATGAGGGCAGATACGTTTTAGGAAGGTTTCTTCAAAGTCTTTGGTCGAGATGATAAGCTAACATTAGCTAGCTTACTTATGTGTCCGAGCAGACACTTCTTGATAACCATTTCCTGCTGGAAAATAGTGTTACAACCTGGTGTTCGCTGCAAAAGATAAAGAAAAACGAGTATGCATTGTGGGTTGTTTGACCAAATCTAATGCGTAAGTGACTACTGCACGATAGAAGCAATTACATTGCCTTTTAGCTAGATTTAGCCTTGAGTATTATTGTTCCAACTAGCACGATTGTGGCATCATGTTCGCTAGCGAACCATCAACGAGTCTCTGAAATATGGTAATGCATCTAACGCGAAAACCCAGATTACATTTTGAACGGTTTAGCGGTTTACTTTGTTCATTCAGTGTTCCATAGTTATGGAAAGAACCCATCAACTTCGACCCCATCTGAAACAAAAGTCAGTATTCATTGCTCCAGCATCGACAGTTGGAGGTGACACTGCTTCAGACCGGTCGGTATGCGCGTAGTTAGTAATGATAGTGTCAGATCCAGAACTTGCATAGCGCACCTTCAACTAAACTATGAAACCACTCCTATGAGTTCTGTATTTTGCTCTTCAGAATTACTCACTTCTTGATTTCCTCCTCGACCACTGGCACACCCTCTGTCTGAGGGTTCTGGAAGCGGTTGGTGGCGCTGCCAAAGTCACACAGCACGTAGTGTCCTCGGTCATGGAGCAGGATATTCTCCACCTGCAGAGATTGAAACAAAAAGATTTTTTGACTAGGGGATGTGACAAATGCAACACTTGCTTTACATCTAAACATCCTATTTTTGTAATCATGTTTCTATTTAACAAATGTTTTTATTTGAATTCCATATGAATTGGCATTTGAATTGCAGCTTCAGCTTTGTAGTTACCTTAAACATTTGAGGAAATTTTGTGAAGAACAAAGAGAATTAAACGTTCACACCACTACTCCTTGATCTTTGAATTGTATATAACAAACTCAAATACTTCATTGTTCACTTCTGATCTTGCAACAAATTTCTGATCTTGCAAAAAATTACTAGGAAAGCCAGGACAATGTCTATACGGCCCTAAAAATGTGAGTACGGTGCAGACTCTGTCGGTGAAGCACTCATGCCTTTAGATCTCGATGGATGATTGGCGTCTTGCACTGGTGGAGGCGGGCCACAGCCTCACAGGTGTCACAGAAGATCTGTAGCACCTCTGCCTCAGTGAAGCCTGTCTGCAGACGCTGGTTCATCAGGTTAACCACCTGACCACCTGCAACAAACCAAGGAGGACTTACAATGGGTTTGGAAACACAAGAGATAGTCATGTAATGGTAAGAGGTTAGTATACTAATTATAATGATTGAGATGGAAAGAGGGGTACCACGACAGAAGTCCATAAGGATAAGGACTTCCCAGACATCTCCTGCTCCTACAGCAGTAATACTGGAATCCAGGAAACCCACTATATTCCTATGGCCCACAAGGTCCCTCTGCACAAACACACATGCAGACAGACAGGCAGAGAGATATACACACATTGTTAATAATTCAGAAATATAAAGATTATGCATCTGTAGCTTGCTTTCAAGTTCCACACATGCTGCCATAACATCGATGATCCTTGTTGGTTTTTTAGGTTGACTAAGTGGCAGTGTAATGGACTGCTCTAGCATACTGACAGCTAAAGGAGTTTTGTTGAAATGGCAGGAAGTAATAATGATAACCCCATACTTGACAAATTATACTCCAGAGGGTGTGTCTGCAAGCATTGGTTATCTTACAGCATGGCCTCCAGTTAGGGAATGGAGGCCCTAGGGTGTTGTGCTGTGTAGCTGTACGAATGCCAACTCAACAGTAGCAGGCTCCAGCAGTGAATTACTCATTTTCTTCACACCCTCCTGCTCCTGTCTCTTCTGTCTGTACAGTATGTTTCACAAAAATTGAGCTGACAGCATTAACAACATAAAATCAGTGCACATACACACCAAGCTATAATTTGACATATTTTTTAATTATACATTTTGGAGAAGCAAGCACATAAACATGGTTAATTTTGCTTTGGGATAGTTCTGAAGGCTTTGTGTTCCCGCTAAGAAAAGAGTTTCAGATGATGTTTCAGATGACCACTAACCAGCTTCGCAAATGTTGTGTCAAAAACTTCAAAAACATTCAATTTGAGCAGTGGTCTAAATTACAAACAACCAAAAATGTCTTGCCTGAATATATTCTCAATTGAATGCTTCCTCTTCTTTCACATCAAAACCCCTTGGGGAAAGCAACAGATCCACCCCCTTTATCTAAATGCGGCAGATAGCCTAGAGGTCAAAAACAAAAACATGGCTGGCTTTTAATCCCTGAGCCAACAAGGTAAAAAGAGAAATGCCTTTTGGTCAATAAGCAAGGCCCTATTGCACCCTTTAAATTGCTCTGGGTGAAAAAAGTGTCTGAAATGACTTAAAAGTAAATGTAACCTTCTGAGACAGAAACAGAGGGAGGAAGCAAGAAATGTCTAATTGAGAATCTTTCCAGGCAAGACATTTAATTTTTCAGTTGCTCTTTACATTTATATATTATTTTAAAATTCCAAAACTTTAAGCGGTATGTGTGGCACAAACCTAACTGCCCATGCCTCAAGATACACCATTCCTATAGAGAAGTGGTGGTGGCAGATTCATGCTTTGGGGATGCTTTCCATCAGGATTGAACATCTTGTTAAAATTGAAGGATGAATGCATTGAGCAAAATAAAAGGAAATACTACAAAAGAACCTGCTTCAGTTCACTAAAAAAAATTAAGCTAGGGAGGAAATTCACCTTCTAGCAGGACACAGACCCAAGCACAAGGGAAAACAACATTGTAGTGGCTCAAGAGCAAAACGGTGAATGTCTTACAATGGCCCCCTTAAAAGTCCTGGGGCCATATTCACAAAACATCTTAAGCCTAAAAGTAGCTCCTAACTTGCTGATTTAGGAGTAACTCTTAAAAAAAAATGGGCGTGTCAGACCTAACTTTAGGCCTAAGAGTATTTCACAAAGCGTTTCAGCGCCAAAACCAGCTCCTAAATCTGGGAAATGTTAGGAGTAGTCAAGAGGATGCCTAAGTCACTAAGACCAAGTCACAAACAATCCAAAAAGGGCTGCTGCCGGCAATCCGCCTCATAATCAGGTTGACGTTAGAAACATTTAATGATACTGAGATTTTAAAAAGGTATTTCCTTAATCGCGAAGGTATTATGATCACAGTAGAGCTAGTCATTGATGCAGTCACGTCACCAAGAAACAGAAACAACCCAATAACATCGGACATCAAGGTTGTCACAACTCTACGCTACTTGGCCACAAGGAAAATGCAGATATGCAGCGCAGACAAACTACGCATATCTCATTCATCTGTCAATACTACATCAAACAATAAATACCCTCCCCAGACCCAATATCGTCCGGCAAATCATTCGGTTCCCTCATTCACCAACTACAAAGAAACACAGCCGGCTTCATGGCCATAGCTGGACCACCTGTGTAGTTGGTGCTATAGATGGGACACGATTGGGCAAATTATTGCACCATCAAAAGATAAACACGCATTTCTTTATGAGCTGCCAGACATGTAAGAGGCTGACAATTAGCTGAACACATCTTGATTATTCAGTATATCATTATTGGTTTCATGTTTAATCAATGACACTTGGCCTACATTTTTATTTTAATATCTTTATTTCAATATGGCAACGATACATCGTTCTACAGTATTGCTATGATGAATTCACTGACAGAGACCATCCCCTATCTGCCGATCACTGTAGGCATAGTTAAGTAAGCTTGTTTGTGGAACACGACATCATCCAAAGCAAAGGGGTCAACCCCGCCCTTTCTCTTAGCTTAAGACTGCTCCTGAATCCTTAGTAAAAGTTGGTCTTAGTAGCTTTGTGAATAGGTTTTAAGAGGAAACTCTTAGCTAGGAACTTTTAGTGCTGTTTAGGAGTCCTCCTAGTGGTAAGATAAAATGTTTTGTGAATATGGCCCCTGATCTCAATCCCATTTACGATCTGTGGCACTATTTGAAAATTGCAGTCCACCAGCTGAACAACCTGGAGCAAATCTGGGCCAAGTCTTAATACTGTAATTGCAGCAAAATGGTCCTACCAAATATAAAGTGTTGGGATTGAATACCTACGCAAGCAAAAAAGTTAAAAAACAAAAAAAAACAAATGTCATCTTACAATAATTAATTTCAGTGTCGGTTTTAAAATAAAATATTAAAAAGAACAAATGTAACATACCATTGTAATTCAGTAATATGAGAACTGGTCAAGGATCTGAACAAATAGACAGTGCGTTGCATAAGTACATACCATGCAAAACAGCAGTATATCAAATATAGCAATATATCCAATCTAGCAGTATATTGTAGGCCAGCAAAACTTTGAATGCTGATATACTGAATGCTTTCCCAGTATTTTACAAAAGCCTAACTAACAGAATTGAATATAATAACATAGTATAACATTACAACAACAATTAAAATTTAGAATCATCATTCTAAATAATTACCATATGATCTTAGAATAAAAGGGGATATGATATAACCAGTTAAAGTGAACACAATTTATAGCAAATGTTAGCATTCAATGTTCTTTTGAAAAGTGAACACATTTTATCCTGAGATTTGCAGTACAACGTAATTATGACTTTCCTACTGGGAAAATGCATATGATTGCACATACAAATTTATGATGACAACTAGGAGACACTGTGATTTAAAAAAGAAAATAGCCTTAATATACTTTTTGAACTTCATACTGTTGGTAAATTATTATCCTCACAAAATAACAAAAGTTGTCTAAAGCTGGAGCAACGGAATCACATGGCCCAGTGTAGATCACTTGGTAAGAGCATGAGCATGGCCCTTGTAAGGGCAGGGTAGTGGATTCGATTACCACAGGGGGCCAGTACAAATATATGCACTCACTACTGTAAGATCTCTGTATAACTAAATGAAGATCTCCACCTCAACCACTACTAGCACCATTGATAGAGGTAAGCAAAAACATTATATTAATGAACCCAGGTAATGAGCTATATGTTATGCAAAAATAAGGGAAAAGTATTATTTCAAACAACCAAAAAAACATATCACTAAGATAATTAAGAAGTTCAAAACCAGCCTGCCTGGACCCAAGTGCATCTTACCCTGATGCACAGTCAGAAAAAAGACAATTTTTGAAGCAAAAAGTCCAAGTGCCAGAGCTAGATAATTACAGAATCGTGTTACATTTTGCAATCATTAGTCTCGACAGATGAGACCTCCATGCCAATAGCCTATTTGGAAGGGTTGCCAGAAAAAAAGCCTTTACTGAGGGCAACCAAAAATTGTAAGCACCAGGAGTTTGCTATAGGCCTAGCACTTGGATTTAAAATGGCAGTCACTGGTCCAGGAGCATTTTTAGTAAGTAAAAAAGGTCAGAGGTGTCTAAGAACGTTTTTATCATATGATAGTTTTATTTAGATGAAACCAGCAAACACTAGGCCCTCCGTGCAATGAGTTTGACACCTGGATTAAAGATACCAAAAAAGCTCAGATCTGCAGCCATACCCTTTCCAGGTTGTAAGGATAACAGTTGGAATAGAACTTCAGCCCACCATGATCTGGATCTCCAACTTGCAGATCTGCAAGTCATGCTCGTTGTTGACGTACATCCTTTTCAGGGCACACCGCACCCCCTGATGGGTCCGCACCAGGAACACAATAGCGAAGCCTCCTGTGGGGAAAGGAATAAAGGATGATTACATTTCAGCATTGAAAACATTGACCAGTGACTGAATGGCACAGGTCAGGCGTGGCCAGCTGCATATTCATCTAACCTAACCAAAACATAATATAACTAAACTAAACAGAAGAAGAAAACATCTAAAGAGTGATTAACTAAATGTTTGCTTTGTGAGACTGGTTCCTCAAGTCAACAAGCTTTGCTTTGACCTTGACAAATGTCAGAGACAGTGACTGAATCAGCCCAGAGTCATGGCAAGTCAGCCCCCTCCAGTCTCTCTGAGTCAAAGAGGTAGATACTGCTGGGTGGTTGACTGTGAGCAGAGTAGCGCAGACCTCCTCCAGTTTATCCATTACCTCATCATTACAGCAGAACATCGCACAACCCTAGGTGACAGTGAGCCCTCTCTCACAGTCATATGAACACACATTGTAAGCGCTGACACTTATCGACACAAATTTACAGTTAGTGTGTGCGTAGGCAGTAGGCCCAGAGCTGAGACTGAAAGGAAGACTGCAGATAGCTGAGCAGCAGGACCGAGACTAGAGACTATGCTGGTGTGACATGCTCCAGCTACTACAGGCACAATGTGCTGACACAGGGCAGCAGGCATATCTATCTCCCTTTGGCCTACTAATCCAGACATGGGAGATAGGGAAAAAACACTAATGTGGATGGCTGTGCACACTACTCTATGTCAGCTAAGTTTATTTTTTTGCAATACTGATTAATTTGCAATACATTTGGCTAAATATCTTTTAGGAGAGATTACTTTTAATTACCACCCTTTCTAAAGAGGCCTTTTTGCCATTGACTTGGTTACTGGGTGATTCAACAAAAGGCTACAAAGGGCGGTAAACGCATCATAATTTTGTAAGGCAACATTCAATTTTGTTTGTATTTGACTCAAGTAGGTAGGCCTACATACAACAAAGGCTACACAAAAGAGACACCGTTAAAAAAAATGACATTCAGTAATTACATGTAACCTTGATGTAAGGTCTTGACTGGCCAAGTGAATCACCAGATTTGAATGAAATTGAGCATGTTGTTTATATGCTAAACACAATACTGAAGGCAAAAAGCCCAGAAAGAAGCAGGAATTGAAGATGGCTGCAGTACAGCCCTAGCAAAGCATCAACAGGGAAGTCACCCAGCATCTGTTGAAATTTTTATAATTTCAAATACTTTCAGTACGCCAAGATGGGAGGCTAAACATGCTTTCATTTCTAATCGGTTTATGCGATAGCCATTTGGATGAAAATAACCTTAAATTAAAGCTGACAGTCTTCACATAAACCCAGTATTATTGTATAATTTCCAAGTGCTGGAATACGGAGGGAAAAAACCCCCATTGGCCCTCACACAAGAAACCTCAGAAAAGATCTGATTCGAACGCTGGGAGAGACTTACGATGATCTCCAAGAAAGTTTCTTCATGAAACTGTCACACCTGGTCAAATGAGCGTAGATGTCATTGCATATTGGTAAATCGGATAAAGCAGTGGACGCGAGAACGCCTTGCACCTGTGCTTATTTACATATGACACACCCATAATTTATGCTCAGCAGCCTATGAATTGACAGATTTCAACATAAATTATAGCCTGAAATAGTTAATTAACCATTAGTCATTCTCAGTGACAAAATCAGTGCAGTTACTGAACACTTTCGCATCTCAGCCCAGAGCCGAAGTCCTTTAAAAGAGCAAGCTCTGCCATCATTAGGGTAACTGCTCGACCCAGAACCACTGGTTGATTTATCCTCTCACTAGTCAATTTAAACCCGTTAGCTAATAAAGGTGCCAGCCACCGAAATTGTAACGACCATTTATGATCTCCAAATATGTCGATTCGGCCTGAGTGACTTAGGAAACGCAAGGCAAAGGAAGTTTGTCTAGCGCATTACACACACAAAGGCATTTCAAAGCTTACAAACGCATGAACAACAGAAATGAGAGAAAATGCAGAATAAAGTGAAATAATACAATAATAGCCTACGGTAGTGATACAATATTTAATATTGTGGTACGTTTGTATGTGTTATATTCATTGTCATCTTATTTTATATTAGGCTTACCTTTTATTATAATTATTATTGTGGTTGTTGTTACTGAGGCTGTTAAGATTGTTGTTTTTCGTGATAATGATGGTTTTATTGCGAATCAAGCATGATCTTATTTTTTGACGTTGGTTTCCAAGGGCTCCGACCAGAAGTGAGTTTGATCGTAAGTACACAACAAAGATAATATTAATGTATACCAGCTCTGTTGGTGAAATGATCATATTATAGGTAATGATCATATTATAGGTATCATGTTATAGGTAATTAAGCACACTGGAATTCTGGATCTATTCTAGAACAGTGAATATAACAAATTTTTCAAGTTATTTTGAATAGAGCTTTGTGTGAAAAATGCTACAAATATTATTTTAAATGTTTATAAAACACTCGCATCTAAGGCTGGAATGTATGTTGGTTTTTTCTATATCAGATTGATTTATATATCAAAGTAGTAATCGACACATTTATAGATTATCAGAATACTCATTAGTTGCAGCCCAGTCTTGATAATAATTAGATTATTATAATAATAACAATGAAAATATTAAGAAAACAAATGTATGTTGTTATTAGGGATGATTTATATATTGACAAAATGAAGTTGTTACATTACTGACTGAAACTGTATGTAAAATCCCTGGATTTAAAATCAGACTACACTGTGAGGACAAGCACATAAACATGTAGACCTGCACACAACATAGTGCGTGTGTTTGCACTGCCAAGCCCCTGCTAGTTTGTGCGTTCTAATCTCAGGCTTCTGTGTGAAATTAGATGGGATTAGCAACCTTTACACACAGCACCACATTGACTAACCAGATTGGACAAGCCAACAACAACAAGCAAATTATAGACTACCCTTTCAACTCAACCAAGTGCATATAAAACTAAAACGCATGATATAAAAAAATATAAAGTTCAGTGAATGTTTTTCATCCCTGCAGTGGAGCTATTGTGTATACTATTACAAACATGTCACGCTCATAGAGGATTCTGCATTATCCTAAATTAATCAGACTATTCTACTGTCACTGTCTTACCACCAGTTGGCATTAAGCTACCATCAAATAAACCATCTAGCACCAGTCAATACTCTTAGTGAATAGAAAACTGAAAGGCTAGTAGTTTAAAATGCAAGCTTTGCGTTTTCCCAACATGCCCCAGTGGCTGCATTGTTGTTTTTTTTTGAACAGGCGAGTGAGAAAAATGGTGCAGTGTGCAGACTTCTTCCATGACAAGGCCAATCATACAGCATTGGAAAGGGCTTATGTTACCACACCAGCAAACACTACACGCCTAAATAAGGGAAAATTATTTCTAGCTTTATGTTTTCTTAGACAACAGCAAAACTAGAGCTAGGCAACATGGACAAAATGTAAGGATCATAACAACATGTAACGTTTATAAAGTTAATAAAAAGTTAAGCACCCCATATAAAGTTAAGCACCCCAACTTTGATTTACCCTTTAAACTTCTGCTGCTGTGTAATTCATCAATTGTACTGTTTTCAATACTAGCCTGTATTAGCAGGCTCTACTAAAGGCTAATTAGCAACAACGGTAAAAGGTGATTGATGTATTTTAATTGTTGTTGATAATTTTCTATTAATCATCCTACCTCTATTTAAAACTACAGTG
Organism: Esox masquinongy; assembly: GCA_016801175.1. Lineage (NCBI taxonomy): Eukaryota > Metazoa > Chordata > Actinopteri > Esociformes > Esocidae > Esox > Esox masquinongy. The sequence goes on along the minus strand of JACXGI010003454.1, from coordinate 43,499 downwards.
CTTAGACCACTCATGCAAAAGGTGTTCCAGCCATTCCTTAACTCTATCTCAGCAAATAGTCTAACAAATGAATAAATGTTGTGGAAGACAATTGTTCCAATGTTACTACAGATATATTTTTCTAGCCTGAGCAATTAATTGGTTGGCTGATATAACTGGTTTGTTAGTTATTTATCTAGCATCTTATATGCGTGTAACTCTGCTCAACAGCTAGAACAGGCACAAAAGTGAACAACCATCCTTGTGATACAAAAATAATCACATTAATGTCCATGCCTATTACAGTATGTTGGTAGGCTTATTTGGGACATTTCACAAGTGACTTTCAATGTGCACACTTCATTGACGCTATCCCAGCTGCGATGTCATAATGTAGCATGTGAAATAAGTCTGAAGTAAATGCTCATTTCATAAAGCTTTTAAAACAATTACCTACACTCCAGATTGCCAAATCAGCAAGTAGATGGTATGGACATACTTGTGGAATACACATCCTCCCATCTTTATCCTCATCACAAACTATACAGTTTGTTAGAAACATCCTTGATGCAAAACAGTGCGTTTTTGTCTGCTTTCAGACAGAGGTATTTTCGGGGAGAAGGGGAAACCTCACTGAAATCCTATGACAAGTGAGGGTTCCCTCACATGTCATAAGTGAGGGAAAATCTTTGGTTTACTTATGTATACTTTGTGTAGATGGACATAAAAAGAGCTACTCAACCTTGACCAGCAGAAGCTAGGTGTTATTATGCATTTTAATAGCAGTTGTTGTAATTTTACCATGAAGGTGAACTTTCACCTTCTGGTAAAGATAGAAAAGTTTGAATCTCAGATTTGGATGCAATTATCAAACAAGGGTTATCTTCGTGTAGAAAAGACAAAACAGCATCTGTGCCACCAGGCAGAAACAAAAGAGTAGTAGTGTTAACACCCTCGCAGTCCTCACAGTCAGACAGCTTTCTCATGGTTACTGGGAAGAAATGGTGTTGACCTGCTAAACCGGTGCTGTGCTTTGAGTAGACTCTAGACCCCAAGGCATCTTTTCAGGGATTAGAACGGGAAACAGTTTCTACCGGAAGCCCTGAAAAACTGAAAATCCTGGTCCAAGGCGACTCCATTACCCGCAATATTAGGCCGGAGAATCAGCCGTCGATCATATATTGTTTACCAGGGGACAGGGCTACCAACGTAGAGAACAGTCTGGGGTTGGTGTTGGAGAAGTCTATACTGGCAAGTATGCAGAGTATAGAGATACTGTTATCCACATTGACACCAACAATGTTAGGAAGAAATAGAGATTAAGCTGAAATAGCTTCAGCATGTAAACTAGGTAAAAAGATGTAACTAAACATTCAAAAACATTGATGTGGCCCAAAAACTTCATGTACTCTTTATGATCTTCACCTGGCACAGCCAGAGGAGGACTGGTTAAACCTTAGAGTACGGCTCCTCTCTAGATTACTTCCTAGGTTCCAGCCAAACTAGGGTGTCTTCCTGGCCACTGTGCATCAATGTTTTATTGTTGCTTGCTCTTTGAGGATTCAGCCTGGGTATCTGTATAGGCACTTTTTGAAAATTGGTGATGTAAAAAGGGCTTTATAAAGTGAATTTGATTGTTTTTGCAACCAGGTGACACAGCATGATAACTTGAATACAATTTGTCTTCAAGGGGCTAATTAGAGTTTCGTTTAAATTACACTATAGGGCCTTAGAAAAATCACAATGTTATCATTAGCTAGCAAAGTCAATCAAAAATGGCTACCAATGATAACGTTAGCCAGCTAAAATTTGGTGGAACTCCCTCAATATTAACAAGCTAATTAACACTACACCTAAAATCTATTTGTTGATATCAAAATGATGACAAACGTTTTAGCTACAAATCATTTTCCTTTAAAGATGGTATCATGTTTTCAAGAATGAATGCACTTAACACCAGATCTTAATCAGTTCCCATTGAGAATGTATTGAGTAACATGCTCATTTGGACACCAGCCCCCAAAAGTAACATTGAAAAACATATTGTGACAAAGTGTGCAATCCATGAATATGTTCATCTATTCACAGGCAATCGTGTTTCAGCTCACCTTTCCTCAATAGGCCATCTCTGTTAAAAAGCGGCGTAGCAAAACGATAAGTAAATTGAGCTAGTATCGTGATCTTTACCAAGTTGAACATAGTAAGTTTTAAACTCCTAAATTCATGGTGCACTTAAAGCAATTTTACAACAATATTACTATTGGCTTTGTATTCTTGATAAATAATGCTAACAGCCTAACTAGCCACTGAGGTAAAAATGTTCTTAGCCATCAAGACCCTGTCTAGACAGCATTGCAGTGTGGGTTTTCAAGTCTCAAAAGATTTCTTGAACTAGGCGTATTTTACATTAGTTAGTAATTTACCATAACTATGAAATGCTGATAAATTTCACATCATTTTGCTTTCCTACATTAGTATTATTGAACTATGTAAATCACAGGAATATGAGGTTTTTGGTGGATCACTACATTAAGATAAGCTGACCATTGGTTAATAAAATGACTTCCTCTTATTTTCTTTATGGCAAAGAGAGCAGAAACAAATTTAGATACCCGTTTGAAAATGATATTTTGAGTTTAGCAAGGCACTGTACATGCATGCTTTGCACTAATCCCATTACATGAGGTGTTCCCTTTGAAGAGTTTCAATATAATTTAAATTAAAATGTTGCCCTGTTAACGCTGGTTAATGTGAATGCCCCTAGTCCTAAACCTGCTGAAAAAAGATTTAATAAGGCATGGTGGCGACTAACAGATGGTGCAAATCTATACCAGTGATTAATAAATAACACTGTTCATCCATTATTCAGCAAATTGGCCCTCTCAGCTGATAGAATGGCAATTCACTTTTACCATAATGTTGCATTGTCCCTAAAGCAGGAGGACCTTGACTAAATAGCAACAATCCAACCAATTAGGCTAGACATTGAGTGGTTTCACCAGAGTCAATGCTAGCATATACTGTGACAGTGCAACAGAACCTCTTAATAGTGTGGATTCTGATCCAGGCAAACCTAAGCTATATTATACATATTACATTAATGTTTACACTCAACTGTTTTACAAAGCTAAACGTATTGAAAAATATCCAGTAAGAACTACATGTTCATGGATGTTAGATTTAGCAATACTAATACAGTCAAACATGTAGGCAGGAATTGTGTGTTTGGTGTAGAGCTGCAGTAGAGCTGCAATTGAGAAAACAAAGCCAGATGATCATCAATGTCATGTAAGAGACGTGAACATAGCTCAATCAAATGTGTGTTCATGTCTCAGCCAACAGCCAGTGACAACGGCAAGGCCTAACCAAGAAAACTCTCCCAATCTAATCTGAAAGACAATGTACACAATTTTGTGCAGCAAGCGCTAAAATATAGATTTAAGTGGCAGGCCTCTCGACTTCCTTTTGAATTTGTCAACATGTAGACAATTGCATGGATACCCTCACCTAAACCCAGATTATATATTTCTTGATTTGTCATCAAGTGACTATGAATACCTTGTAGGCTAGCCTAATGTATGTGGCCTAGTTTCTAAAGTGAGATTCCAATTCCAGGGCAATGGTATTGCCATGAAAGCCCAACCAAAGGGACAATTCTTAATGACAGAAATTAAACATAGTTGTTTACACACCAGAACCTGTCTCCTCCAGTACACAAGTTGCCAGCTTTGAGATCCCCTTAATATCTATCAATCTGGTGGTCACATTCCAAATTAACCATGAAACCATTAATGACAATACAGCTGTCCCTCACAGCTGATACAAAAGCTGCATACAGTACCAATCCCAAACTCCTAAGACCTCTAGGCAGAGGATAGTCCTTAGCATTGATCCTGATGAAATAATTCTTTATATCCTCAAGTCAAAAGTAAAAACGTACGACCATCTGTTATTCAAACAAAACACCTTACTTCGAACGCAAAGCAAGGGCTTATACGTGTCATGTAGGCCAGCCAATGGAGTGTTAACGTTAATTGTAAACTAACTACTGTAACCAAATAACTATAGGGACGCCTGGGTGTAAATGATATTAAGAAATGGCCGATCAATTACTCAAACGTTAACTTACCTTCAGCAACAATTTCATCAACGGTCACTTGATAGCGTCCAATGGTGAAAACACGTCCAATGAAACTGCCACCGCAGCTGGAGCCAGTGCCTCCTCCACCCGCTCCAGAACCAGGCCCAGAACTCACAAGTTCGCGACGTGAATCGAAGAACTTCTTCATTTTACCGTTGTGATAGCAAAGTGTCGATTGATTTGCAATCAACACCTAACGTTAGCTGCTAACTGCTAACAGTTACTCTATCCACAAGAGTTTCTAACTAGATGCTGTTCGGAAGCCCTCCACTGTAGCTAGCCTAGCTGTCTATGGATAACTGAATGACGGTACAGTAGCTAACTTAGGCTAACTAGCTAGCTAACGTTACTCGCTATTACTTAACGTTAGCTAGCTAGAAGACTATCGTATTGAAAACCCTGTTAGAGATAGCCTTGAGGAACCTTACTAGCTAGTTACCAAGGGCAAACTGTCAATTGTCATAATAGCTAACGTTAGTTATCTTGCTAAATAGCCAACTACAGTAGTTGGTTATGAACATACGCGATGAAACTGTTTAGCTAGCTAAGGAAATGCTAAGTAATCAGTTAACATAGCAACTACCCAATATGCCTGGTAGCATAACAATCCTAGCTAGCGGTTTTGACAGTTACGTTGGCAGCCGACTATTAAGCTGGCTAACGGTATATTATTTACACACATTCCCTATTTTCACCATAAACGCATTTATTTCACCCTTTTCTCCAAAGCGATTGTTTTACACTCCTAAAGCTCCTCCCTGGTTTCTCTTCGGTGATTGCCTAGCGTTAGCTACGTGGTGTCCTACCCGGTCTTACCAGCTAGCTAGTAGTAATCCATCATATTAGCCCGTTTTGCTCCTGACCTGTGCGGACAGCGGCTTTCTCACTAGGCGGACTTCCACTAAGTAGCTTGTGAGTCGTGCCAGAGATACTTTGGGGAAAACTCCATTGATGATCACATTATGAGTCATAATCAGTTACACTACCCACAAAACCTAGCGGTCACACACGGAAATGATTCCAGTTATTTTGAGAAAGGTCTGTCTAAAAATTGTCTACTCAATGAACTGGAGGCAGCGTCCAAGATGGCGGCACGTTGTTTTGAACGTAATTTACTCACTGTCGTATACCCCGATTCATGGGCGCTGCCATTAAACTAGTTCCCGTTTCACGAGCCCATTTCCGCCGAAATTTCGTACAAGCGCACCTATGAGCACTAGCACTGGAGTCCAGCCGATCTCAGCGTGAACAGACAAGAGCCCGCGTGAGCCAAGCCAAGTAATATGAACATTTTGTAACTAGCCACTGTCTTTTACCTATCATCATTGACATTCATATGGACTAACAACATTAATCGCAGCAAGTCAAAAAGCAAATTGTCAGGATTATTATTCTTTTGAAATAAATAAAAAGCTATAAATAACAGTAAGTTATTTTAGAAATGTGTTTATAGCTAGACTACGCATACACCACACGTAGGAAATAAGTGTAACGATGTAAATACTTTTTGTTAAATTCCTGCATAAAATGGGGGGCTTACGCCATCTCCTGGCTTTTAATGTAATTATACAGCTAGCAGCAAAAATGTGGAATTCTGGGAAATTTACCTCGGAACTAGAGGGAATGTCTGTCGGTGAGTTGAGAAACTATCGTGGGGTAAAATACAGTTACAAAATGTATTAGTAAAATGTTTGTATGTTTTCTGTAAAATAATTTGAGATTTATAGAACTGTTAACGTGTATTGCCGACTTGGCATTGGATGCAACTGGTCGGCTTTTCCGATCCAAAAGATTATGCATATGTTCGGATCTAGCTAAATGTCGAATTGTGTAACTGAAAATAATCTTACATTTTCCTTAGGAGAGTTTTGTTACCTCGGAGAAACAGGCATTCTACATGATTTTTCCCCGAACTTTGCAGGTTTGTTTTATTTTTAGTGTGTTTGTTCGTGGGCTGCAATTTTTGGCTGAGGTCAGTAGCCTGATTAATGGAGACATTTGTGCATCCTGCTTTCACCACTAGGGTGAGACATTTAGTTTAAGTAGGTGATGGTAGTTTATTCTGAATATCTGTAATGTAGACATAATTAGATTATTTATTTTTGTTATCATTTAATTGGAAAAAAACACTATACGATCACATTCTGGGAAATTTACCTCAGAACTAGAGGGAATGTCTGTCGGAGAGTTTTGTTTCCTCAGAGAAACAGACATTCTACATGATTTTTCCCTGAACTTTGCAGCAATAGAAGTTCTACCATCCACCACCTGCTTGTGAGAATTCATTAAGTTGGAGGACGGATAAAGGAGGTCACATAAGCATAGTAAAGCAGCAGGTTTGTATTTAGACGTTCAATCTAGCTGATGTTAGTAGGCTACTGTATTGCACATTATCTTCCATTTCGACACATTTCTCGATCAACCGATTTCTTAGAAAAATCATGTCGAACACAAAATCACAACACAAATCCATAAATAACTTGAATTGTTGAACCGCTGCGAGTCCAAACGTTTGGTGCAGTTGACAGCGACACACACAGACCACTTTATCTTTTTGTGCTTCTTGCTTTGTCATGAGTCCAATGGTAACAGGTGCGAAAACTAGCTAAAAGCTACTAAAACTGCAATGTACCCACAGGAGAGCGGGTAAGATTTTCAGTTTTTCCTTCTATGTGTGCATGTGACTGAAACTCGTTCATGTTACAGAAGAAACCTAAAATATGAATACACTTGTCTGTGATTGATAGGGGAAAATCGTCTCTAAGGAGAATTCATTGAAAAATTCAAAGGATATTTTTAAACAAAATATCAATATTTTATCGAAAAATGACTTCTCTTATGGGACTTTGTATTGGAACTGTCTTTCTGGGCTCGATAAGCCATTGGCTGCATTATCCATTCTGACCACCGAGCCCATGAACATACGTGCCTCCTGACCTGGAGCCCAGTGATTAGGGCTGCACGATTTACCGAATTATAATCGAAATTGCGATTTTGACATGTGCAATATCCAAATCGCCAACTTACGCGATTTTCAGCTCTAAAAAAAAGTAAATGAGATGTGCTTCACGCGAGGCAACGGGCACGCATTATACATCCGTAATAGTTTTTCTTGCGGCTGCTGTAGATATTTTTGTAGATTACTTAAATACCTGGACTAATTTTGTTTAAATACTTAATGGTTTTTCAATGTTAGTTTGAGTTAACACGGCAAATGATAGCGAAGTCGTCTGCTTCAAGCTAGCGAGTGGCACCAAGATATTGTCCCACATACATAGCCTGCACAACAGCATGGTTATTAAAAGTTTAGGCTTCAGTGTCGGTGCTTACAATGCCAAATGCTTAAAATGGGCGAAAAAATAGGTCAAGGGTTGAGTTTTGCTAACAAGCTATGAAAACGGAACAAACATAGCAAACGCTGCAAACGCCACTGCATTAAATGAGCAGTTGAACAAATAGTTCGACATGCTGCTCCTTCAAATTGGTGTAAGTGTAAAATAGAAAACAGCGAACTTTAACTTGATTTTTATTCAATTTAATAGCACATTTTGTAGGTTATGATCTTTTTTGTTAGATTATCAATGATGTTTACACCCATGTTTGAAAATCGCAAGTCATAACCGTAATTGCAATATTTTTCAAAGAAATCGCGATTCAATATTTCATCCAAATCGTGCAGCCCTACCAGTGAGCTACTGTCAGGGTTGCCAGATTTTAGAGACAGTCTACCGTACAATCACCCACGGACTCCACAAAAAACCCACCCAAACCCTATTTTTTCTATACAACCCTATCTGTAAATCAACCCACCCAAGGCCATTTTTGCCTGCACACTGTTATTAAAAATGGCCCAATTGTTTCGGGAACCCCCCCCCCATCTGGCAACGCTGGTTACTGTGTCCGTGTACCTTGGTTTATGAGGGAGGGGAAATTTGCAGAAGATATTTAACATCCCTCCACTACGCAACCACTGGAAAAAAGAAAAAATGTTTGTGTATGCAGGTAAATTATTAGGACTCAGAGGTCTCAGCAAACCCCCACTTAATTTGTGACTGAACTCATTTATGTTGTCCTCAAGTAAATTATTCAAATGAGGTGTGTTGGATTGGAAACTACACATTAGCACTCCAGGACCAAGATTGTGCATCCCTTCGCTACATGCAGTTAACAAAGCTTATAGTTTGATATGTCCAAATAATCAGTTCATCTATCATTACAGTAACCTTCATTAAATAACATACCAAAAATATAGGTGTATACATTTTATTACAGGTTAATAATTTATCAAATCAATCAACAAGGATTATACTGTATAAACCTTATGAAAAATTACTATGGGATTTCTATGTGATTATTATATAACAATATTATACAAATATAACTGAAAAACTTTGTTCCTATGGACATATTGTAGCAATAACTATAGTAATACTATACACCAGTAACTACAGAATTCTATGGTAAGCTGGGACATAATATAAAATAATTATAGTCATACTATAGCTATAACTATGTTAATCTATATTAATAGTAGAGTAATTACTATGTTTTAATATGTATTTCTATAGTTCATACATCTAATAGTACTACAAAGTTACTAGTGAACAGTAGTGAAGAGAGAATTACACTGTGCATTAATTACACTGTGCAGACTCCAGGCCATCATACTTGAAAAATGATAATGTTTAAGGGGTTTTACTCAGTTTCCACATAAAACAGGTAGGCGGCAGCCTCTTAATTACTTTTGAGGTGTATACATACATTTTCTCTCTCTCTGCAATGTCAGCACAAAGCAATTCACACAAGACAGTTGGACTGCAGCCTTTCCACATTCAGGCAAACTACACCATAATCTTAACTGTTGCGATTCTGGAAACATTCTGATGATCTGGTTGAGCCTTGTTAAATATGCTGTGGAGAAAAAAAGAACAAATTTGCTTAAGCACAGAATACCCTGGTATCACCCTAAGAATATGCAGGTGCTACTGAATCCACATTCTTGAGGCAGTTTACTCACAAACACTCACACAGTTATAAACAAACAACAAAAAAACACAATATGACAGACTGAATTAATACAAAGGAATTCATCCACCTCCTTTCACTTCTGCTAGTCACTTACTGGGATCAAACCAGTAATTCTCAGATCACAAACACACGTGACTGCCCCAACTCAAGGGTCTTAATACTTGTGCCCTCAAAAGCTAGCCATTTAGTTCTGCAAACATGGACATCTAAAGCTTAATTTATACTTCCACTTAAAAATGGGTTCATGGTCACCATTTATTTTCTTTCTTTCGTTTTGCTAAAGTTTGCATGCTGTGATTGATCAGTTTCTCGCACCTCTTTTTGTCCCAGGAAAATATTTCCGCTTGACCCTTCTTCCCCTCTTTTTTTGAAGAAAAAGATTAGAAGTATTCATGCACACCACGTTCGACTGCACGAGTATTATTACACTTGCGTGTGATCTGCATATATCAGCATTCCACTGATACACTAGACACATTACACAACTGCACCTTTACACAAACATTCAATGTTTCCCCTACTTTTTTCCCAACAGTGAGGGGGGATGTGGTCCGACATGCGATCAACAACACAAAAGGCTCGATGCGTGAAATGCTACAACGTCCGCCCTGTATACCACTCTTTCTTGCTTGTCAACTTTATTTTCTTAACATTATTTGACAATACTGTGTTAACATCATTCCCTAATAATAACCTAAGTACTCACTCTCAATTAACCATTCTTTAAAACAGTTAATGAATTGCCTCCCAGACTCATAATAAAAGCCACTATGAGGCAATATGAATTCCATGTACAGTATAGTGTGTTGCATTGGGGTTTAAAGAGGGGGTAGAAAATATAGTTTTGCTGGATGTAGCACACAGCGCCTCATGATTTCACATTAGTTTTAGCACCCAGACTCTTTTACTATGGAGCCATGCTGTTGTAATACGTGCAGAATGTGGTTTGGCATTGTCTTGCTGAAATAAGCAAGGCCTTCCCTGAAAAAGACGTCTGGATGGCAGCATATGTCGCTCCAAAACCTGTATATATTGTTCAGCGTTAATGGTGCCTTCACAGATGTGTAAGACACCCATGCCATGTGCACCAATGCACCCCCATACCATCACGGATGTTGGCTTTTGAACTGTACATTGATAACAAGCCAGATGGTCCCTTTCCTTTTTAGCCCGGATGACGCGACGGCTGTGATTCTCAAAAATAATTTCAAATTTTGAATAGTCAGACCACAGCACAATTTTCCACTTCGTCTCAGTCCATTTTAAATGAGTTTGGGCCCAGAGAACACAATTTATGGATTTTGTTTATATCTGGTTTCTTCTTTGCATGGTAGAGTTTTACCTTATGTATGTGGTTGCAGCGACAAACTGTTTTTCGGAAGTGTTCCTGAGCCTGTGCAGTGATTTCCACTACAGAATCATGTCCGTTTTTAATGAAGGGCCGTCTGAGGGCCCGAAGATCACAGCCATTCAGTGGCATCGTTAGGCCTGGGTGTCCGGGGCTATAGCCCGGGATCTTTTATGAATAGCCCCGGATCTCAAATTGACCAAACATTTTTTTTATAAAAAATAGCCCCTGATCTATAATTCCGATTGCGCATTATGACAATGTAGACGTTTAGGCCGCAAGCGTGTACATCGAAATTTTCTGCACGTACATTCAAAACCCTGTACTTTCTGGCCGAGGCGGGGCGGGGGGGTGGGCCAAACTCCGAATGTATTGTGATCGTAGCGACGTCTCTGCAGCCATCCAATACTGTTTTTTTTGCATTGAGAAATGTTATTCTTACACTATTGCACTATTTGCATGTGCAGTCTTTCACAGAGTGGTGAACCCCTCACCACCTTTGCTTCTGAAAGACTCATCCTCTGAGATGTTCTTTTTATACCCAGTCATGTTACTGACCTTTTGCCAATTAACCTAATTAGTTGAGATATTCCACCAGGTTCTTTTTTGTATTATCCAACTTTTCCAGTCTTGTGTTGCCCCTGTCCCAGCTTTTTGAAACGTGTTTCTGGCTTCAAATTCAAAGTGGGCATATATTTTTCAAGGAAAAATAACATTTCTCAGTTTCAACATTTGATATGTTTTTGTACTATTTTCTATTGAATATAGGGTTTTTAATGATTTGCACATTGTTACATTCTGTTTTTATTTCCATTTTACACAGCATCCCAACTTTTTTAGAAACGAGGTTGTATATATTTTTAAATATTAACAATTACAACTAAACTGAGTAAACACTCTTAATGTACCTTCTTAATATAATATATATTAGATATAGAATCAATGCAAAACAAAACGCATTGATTCTATCTATTATCTATCTAATATCTAGATATTAGATATAGAATCAATGCAAAACAAAATGCAAAAACAAAGGTCTTGAGCTCAAATAAAAGTACAATTTGGGTCACGTGTATTTGTGCCAAAAACATTTAATTTATACATCAGGGCTAATAAGTTACTCATTGGTTTTGGTGCTGAAAAGCAGGAGAGCAGTGTCCACATATCTGGCTTAATTGCCAGGAAGCACTTGCTAAATTTCTCTGGGAAAAATTTAGCAAGTGCTTCCACAGGATGCACTTGCTGTAATCTACATTAGGATGCAGATAATGTAATCTACATTATCTAATTTTTTAAAAAGTTGTCATCATGTATAATTGTCTGTAGATTGATCGCAAAACATACATATTGTTTAATTAATAAAGTATTTAACAAAATTCGGGAAAAGCGAAGTGGTCTAAATACTTTGAGAAGGCACTCTACATAGATTACATTTTTGAAGATATAGTACAAGCTAAAAGTCCAAACACAATAAATTATATTAATTTTATCACTGGATTTAAATAATCAATGTGTCTACATTTTTTAATTTAAAAACATTTTGTATCTCACTCCAGGTATGCGGAGTACAATACTGGAACGTTTTTCCCCTTACTGAGTATGTGCCTTCAAATAAATACAGTTTTGTAAGGGCAGGCAATATTTATCATTATTCTGCTGAACTGCCTAGGTATGGCCATGTAAATAAAAATGTACCAATGGCTTAATCTCTGTAGAACCAGCATCGGTCAGCCTACTTTTGTATAGAGTATATTGGTGAGTGAGAGTTTGTATTCTGTAACAAACCTCAGCAATATGCTACACAGTGTGGCAGAAAGGTTGCCTTCAAAAGAAAAACTAGACGAAAATAAAAACCCAGCTTGTGTCTGATGCCCCTTGTGAGGTTTAAACTTGACACACCCATCTATCAAACACTTGTGTTTTTCAGCATCAAAGTCTCTATATGGCATTGGGGTGTGACAACAGAACAGTGTAAAGTTAGCTAATCAAATCATGTTTTGGGTATGCCCTGATGACCATTATTTACTGACTAGTATCAATTCTCTGGTTGATCTTCCAATTTAAAACCAGTACTACTAGTTCAGTCCTTTAGCAGTAATTTAACAATGGATTTGAAAAGTACTTCCCGTTTTGTTAAATCTATAACCAGGATTTTCAAACTAACAATGTAATAATAAAAACATTAAGGAAGCATCTCACATTACTATGAACAATACCATAGTAATGTAGTAATGTAGAGTGTGTATGAACAGTACACATTCTACAGTGGTACCCTGTAGCTCTTTTTCACGAATCCCAGCATGTCCAGGCAATACGTCATAGCAGCCTGCTACCTTATAATCATAAGTCTCCTAAAAGAAAACATCTGGCATCCTTCTACCAGCATCATGGATCAACCCCCAGACCCCGTCCCAGGTCCCCAGTGGCCTCGGGTTTAGCATTAGGTGCGAGTTGGATCACCAGGACCATGGCCCAGTTTGACAGTGGGGCCAGTCCATGGAAGTGGAAACAGAACACCAGGGTACATCAGTAATGGAAATGCTGCATATTGTTGCGGCTCAAAGTATTGACACCCATGCACAATTTCCCTAACGCAACAGGGGCTGTATACTGGCCTCAAACCATCCACAGGCTGGTTTCGGCAAGGCCTCCTGTCCTCCACCGCGCAGCCCGCCCTTCCAACGAAGGAGGCCCTGGTCCGAGACAATCAATTGGGACTTAATCAAAGTTATGACTTGGCCTTCTGGAATATGTTTTGGTACAGCTTCATAAGATAACAGGAAGTGCATTCAATGAGGGTCATATGTAAGAAAAACAGCCATATTAGTGCATTATGAATGCCTATTAGAACAGTGACAACTTATTTTGGTATGGGGGCTACACAAATGGCACACTTTGGGGCTACACAAATGGCACAGATGCCATTCAATTTTTATTGTAGTTCGGGATCACACCCTTCAAAATAAGCAATGTCCCATGTCTATGTGATGTTGGCTTCAGAAATCTGAAGAGAGAAAGTGTTGTCACATGCAAGAGCCATTCCTTTCCATATGCAGTTCACATTAGGATATGAACAGCCCAATTTCACTTTTCAAGACAATAGACTCCCTTTCCTTAAAATATAAGTTATTATAAAAGCATCATGAAGAAAAAAATATATCCACACCCATTTAAACTGTTCTCTTTTTTCAGTTAATTATTAAAGTTGTAGTAACTCACCCTAACCAGCTGAGCTACACTGAGGCTGGAATTGCACACTAGACAAACCATATAAGACGTTTGTTGTGTACATGGTACAATTCAAACAGTATATAGTTGCATAATAAGTGACATGAAGAGGCTGGCCAGTCATCATTAATAATGTTCTTAACATAAGCCAATAATGTCAATGTAATTGTTCATATGGAGGAAGACTGAAATTCAACATTACAAATGGCAATTCTGAATGTGCAGTGAAGGCAAATTGAAGGTGCATGTGCAACTCAAATGCAGGGATGCTTCGAGTAAAATAAAGTAGTAGATCTGCTGTCCCTTAGGTATCACAGTGGCCATAAAATAGGAGCATTGGGTCTTGTACTTGTTACAATTAAAAGTACCAATGTCAGTGGACTGTGTACTTAACACAATACATTGTGAAATAATGTTACATGAACCCTAACCCTCGTTTCCAAATAATTTCCATTCCTGTATCTAAGTATTTGTTGTTTGTTTTTCTATATTTAAAATCAGTTTAACATTTATCATTACATTATGCTTAAATTACTAAAATGCACTTTCAGCTTAAGAGTTTCTATAAGTTTCGGGAATATAATCAGATGGGATGCAGATCCCCTACCTGAGTTAATAGTGTAACTCCAATGAGCGATATGAGTTTCCATCTCATGGCTGTTCTGAGCAAATCACAGATTTCATTCCCCCTAATATGCAATCTAGCCAAGACCCCTTTTAAAATAGGCCCATCCACAGATCTGTACCATGTACAGTCCAAAGTAATACATTTTTTTCCCATTACATATGTTAGTGAAAACATAAGTGTAGGGTTGCATTGTTTTAGATCTTTTTAAAATTGTTGAACGCATAGCACAGCCATACATTTTTGCAGGATGAGCCAAAGCACATTATAAATTCAACTCTACCACCCCTAGTTCAAACTCACACCTATTCAGGCACCCCTCCTTCCATTTCCCTGCCCCAACGTCTTCAAGGGAGGGAATCTTCTGAAGGCCAGTATGGTAAAGGTGCCCCTCTAGTGTGCACTCTTGGGAACTGTTTCAAAAGAAATTACTTAGGAGACAATGCAATGTCTATGTCTTAGAAATAAAGAGAGCGGGCTGCCAATCATAAAAATTTCTACCATATGGTTATGTTCTCCTAGCTTATGATATTATTAAAATAATGAAAATATTGTTTTTATTCACTATCTGTGTCCAACAGAAGAACAGCTGGCGCTCCCAGACACAGCAACCCCAAGACTTGAGCATAATAACCATGATAGCCAGACTCCCAAGCTACATGGGAGAAGTGAAATTAGGACAGGCCAACCACCAAAGGCCCTGGGACAAAGACATAGCCTACTACCCAAAAAAGTAGGCTTCAAAAAAGAAAGTGCATCTATTTGCACATGTCTACTTGTGGCCTGTGGCACTCCTCTCTGTTTTATTTATTATTTAATGCATATACTTATATGAAAACAATGCATTTCTCTAACAAACACATCTGGTCAGATATTCTGGCAGACGAATGTAGTATACGGTATATTACACTTCTACATATACAATGTGATTTATTGCTATGACCTCTGAGCTGCATAACCGCGGTCAAGTGTTAAAAAGGGTTATGGGAAACATATTTACGACCAGGCTTCATTTCCGGCCACAGGTGTCTTTCTGGGAGGTGTGGGTTTTATGAGGTTGCCCAGGATGTTTAGCTTGCCCATGATTAATAAAAGTGTTTTATGTGTATGTTTAATAAGTGATTTTGAGATGTTTTCTCAGGAAAGGGAGGGGGTTGATCAAGGGTGCAGTGTTTCGCAGGGAATGGGATGGTGTCAGGTCAACAGGGTCTGGGTTTCTCAGGGTAGGGTGGGCATCCTCTTGGCCAAAGCTGATCTGAACTTTAGTTTCATAATTTGCTTTTTAATTCCTCTTAGGTTTTAAGATCTTTGTTTCAAGAAAGTGATTGCCTAAGAAAAAGAACAATAATGGCTTTGATACTAAGTGATACGCCTGTGGTGGCCCAGACTTATGAAATAGGCCATAGAATGGAAGATAGAAAAGTGGAAGACTACGTTCCAGAAATATTTGATGCACCAAAGTGTTTCCTCAATTTCTATAGAACTCAAGTGCCATCTTTTAAGCTGTTGACGGAGCAACATGATATGTCTAATGGGAACATGTTTGGGTTTGTGTTTGATTACCCAGCCTCTAAAGTGAAGCTGTACAGTTTATCCACAGGAACTGAATATACAGATGCAACATTAGGCGTGGAGTACAATATCAACAACTGGGAAGTATTACATCATGTAGTATGTCCTGAAATTAAGAGAAGTATGAGAGGCTACACTTGCTACACAAACATGGAGATCAAATAGGAAGGTGTATCAAGCTCTTCAGAAAGAACACATCACAGAATAGACATACAGAGAAAAAATTGACTCCAAGCTGGGTTTGCTGACACTTCTTCCTTCACAGAGAAAGTGATGGACAGAAGCGTAACAAGCTAAGTGTGTGGATACCTGTTAACTTCTGGTGTGATCTGGTAAACAATGTTTTGGAGAATTGATGAGCTATTTGTACAAAGTCAGTAATGGCAGTGTTGTTAAACTAAAGAGATTATAGTAGACAACGATCCTCAAGAGCCTCCAGCAAAAAAGACCTATAAAGAGAGGATGTATGATGAAGCAGGAATGGCAAGCTATTGTTGTTAAAGTTGATACAGAAGAAGGGTAAAAGCTGCACCATCTGTCAAAGGCGCGATGCAGCAATAAAAGGACAGGCCAAAAGTAGGCCGAGCACCATTCAAAGTACCATGGCTGCCATGGTATCAGAGGACTCCAACAGGACGCCCTATCCCTGTTATCGTATCAAAACCTTGGAAAAGACCTTTCTCCTATTTGCCTGTTATGTACAGTCCAAAGACATCATGTCTTAGTATAGCCGAGGATAGTAGTGTAGTCTACACCATAAGGCTTCCATTGTAACACTTACAGGGATTGTGATTAACGAGCACAAAAAAGCAAACTGCTTTTCAGGCTACGGAAGTCAGTGCCAGCATTAATGCCTCTATGATTGTCTGAAATATTATTATCATGCAAGTTTTTAAGCCCTGGTCAAGAGACTGTGGTCTGATCGGTTCATACCTATGTTGGCCAGAACCCTGAAATCCTTGGGGGTTCAAGTAGAATTACCTCAGGTCTGTGGAATTACAGTTGTTTTTCTAAAACAGTTGAAAAAGTCAACCACCATCATGAAGACCCTGAATAAGATCTCCGACTTGCTGCTGGGCGCAGTGGCAGTTTTAGTGATTTCGGGGATCTAGGCAGAGACTGGTTGAGGCCCCAACATCGTCTATTTTTTACCTTGTTGTCCTTATCAAAGCCATACCAGCATCATTTTAAACATACCTTCTTTATTGTTCAATGGAACCAGTGGCATAGCTGTCTGCAGTGCAGGTGGTGCGACTGCGCCAGGGCCCGCGGTGGGTGGGGGGTCCGTGCTTGGCCTGTATATTAAATATTTTTGGGGTTTTTTATTTGATATTGTGTTGTTCTATGTGGTTATCACATTCAGACATCAGCTGTGAGGTTAATCTACGCCAGGATTGGCGTTACATGCATATATTCCGCATCGTATTTTTCCGTCTGTCAGATGGGAGGACTTTAGCCACCCTAAAATATTAATTAGCCCCCACTAAATAAATCAATAGATAAGTCAATATATTTTCTCTGTGATTTCTTTTTTTCATCAACCGTTCCATCGCATCTTAAATATCTTATAGAAATTGTATACAATCGTGTTCATTTGGCAGCATGTTCGGTTGAGTTTGATGCTTTGAACGTAACTCGCTCATCTGAAGCGAGTTCTCTTCTGTAAATAGTAGCTAATGTCTACCATCCGCCACCCCCATTATCGTCCGTTTCTAGTGGTCGGAGAACTAAAGCCTCTCAAGTTCAAAATGTAAATGCACTGGAAAGCACCGGTTCGTTTTGCTAATCAATATACCCTTTCAGCTATCCCACCACCATTTTTTATTAGAAATGTATGGAGGTTAAAACATTTTTTTGAGAATTTAAATTGTCTTGTATAGAATTTGTTTTAGACAAGCTGCAATTCGTGAAAATCGACTTGCACAACACACCGGACGTCATGTCGTAACAAAGTGATCAGTCTTTTTTTCTTCACCGGAAGGCAAGAAAGCTAGTTACAGCTTTCTAGTAGACACTTCAGAGAAGACTACGATCTGTCATTTATAATACAAATAAAAAGCAATTACAATGTAATTAAACAAAATAGTAAGGTGGCCAATAATAAACCGAAATAGGCGACACGCCTTAATCCCCATAAAACCTAGCGGTAAAACGCTATATAGGCTAGTTTCCGGTTCGTTTCGCATTTTCCCCATAAGGGATTTTAGAATCGCTTTAAATAAGGTATGTTTTTCGTGTAGATATACGCCACCTTGCCGTTTTAATAACCGTTTAAATCTCATCACAACAAGGTGATGAATGTCAACATATTAGCTTAAATTACCCCTACAAACGTGTACATGCTAATTAGCAAATAGCATACCTAATGTAAGACTACAATTCCCTCAGATAAACTTCTCTACGCTATTTCTAACCTTAGCTAACGTTGACCAGCGCTATCATTCCGAAATCCTCGTGCTGTTGTGTTGAAATGAAGTGTCTTCTTTCTATGCTAGTCATTGCCATTAGCGAGCTATCAGTGCAGTAACAAATACATTGTTTTGTTTTACTTATAGAAATATTAAAGTTAGCTTAGTTTATCGACGTTACTGTCAATTTCAGACCACATGTCATTTTTATGGATGAGCATTAAAAGGGCAGAAGACCACTACAAGTGTGGACTTTGGCAGAAGTGCAGCAATAGTGAAGGTTAGAAGTTTATCCTGTGTTGGTGAGTGTAGCTAACAAGATACAATGAAGAAAAAACACAGAATTGATATTATCAATAAACATTATCCAGGATAGTACCTTGGACAACATTATAATTTCTAATGCAGTAATTGTTTACGTTCTGAATATAATTTTCTGTTTACACATCTATCTTGTATTGTATGACCAGATCATATTAGAGGTTTGGGATATTGTGTTAAATTGCCAAGCTCATAAATCTGGCCATGCAGCTACACTGGCTATTTTTGAGCTGCACAACATCAGATGTACGTGTCAAAAGAACTCCCTTAGATGAACATTGACTTCACCACACAACATCAGATGTACATGTGTCAAAAGAACTCCCTTAGACGAACCTTGACTTCACCACACAGATTTAATGCATTCCTGACACACAACTCCAATACCGTGACACGTGATAGAAAAATAATTATTACCAAAGAGTCCTAGACTAGAACAGTACAACAATTCATAAGGCCCATGTTCCACAACTGCCTTCCTTTTTTACTCCCCGGTCAATGTGGGCACAATAGAGATTTCCAAACATGGCTACCCTCCCATGTGCTAATAAGGCATGCAAATGACAAACTATGCAGTCTACACTCAATATTGTATGGTCTACACTGCAACCAAGCATAAAGGGGAAACACTAGAAACTATCAAATGAGAAACACCAGAAAATCAATGGTTTTACACATAGTACGGGGTCCAACACTTGCTTACTCTATCCTGCCGACCCTTCAAAAGGGTCACTGTTTAGTTGTTGGGATAACGCAGGAAGTAAACAAACAGATATGGAGTGTGAATGGAAAAGGCCATCAGCTTCTAACAATGTGCAGTCTGTGAAGATGTAATAGCTGATGACTATAACCCTCTGTCCATAGAACCCACAAAGGAGGATCTTCAGTGGTTGAACTGTCTCTGAGGCAGGTTTACAGGCATGGCAGGATTCCTTGAACCTGAGCCAGAACAGCTGGTACCCTCCTTATTAAATACCAAGGGAAACTGGGACCTACAGACATCCTGGCTGGCATGGTGATGTCTTTAGAGCAGCAGGAGGCTATGGCTAGCAACAGTGGAACAACGCACCAACCCCTTATTGCACATCATGCAGGGTGGGAGGTTGAGTGCCAGCAATTAAGTATGTGTTGGGGCGAAACAAATTACTTCTCTGCTAAAAAGGGTCCTTGGCTCACAAGCGCTAGATGGGGTGTGTAAGTCTGTGAATTGGGGCACAGACAAATGGCTACTGGAAAGGATATGTGCAGTCAGAGCTGAAAGGAAAAAAAGTAAAAAAAATTACTACTATAGCATACGAAAATTGTAATAATAGCCTGGTAAAATACATCAACAAAATAACATCAGTTTTGCAAGTAGTGCTTAACTAAAATTACTTCCCTGTACAGTCTAGTGCTAGCTGTAGTGATATGCATCATTTCATCGGTGTGCTAGTTACCTTTCTGGTTGTAATCCGATTTCTCGACGCGGCGAGTTAACTGGCACACACAGGAAATTATGCATACAAGCATAGCTAATGTTTGCATAACTAAATTAGTGTACATAACCAAGTTTTCCAAAACATGATAGCACACTAAGTAGCATGTTCTTGTTTATTTGTTATACATGGCCTGGTGGAAAACCTAATTCCATACTGTACATCATGAATATCTTGCAAATAATAAAGTTACCTAAAGTTTTACGACAAATGATACAACATACTGTTTGCAGCTAACATATTTTATAGTTTTCCAGCTACCACAGGCGGCACTTGGTGATGACGTCGTACGTAAGTGTAGTTCATTGAGATAGCCACATTAGCGGCGAACTAGCTTTTCGTCATTTTTGGCTAAATTTAGGCAAATATATTGATACAAGGCATCTTGTTTTATAAATATTTACTCAGTTATCAAAAGGGCGATGTGGTGTAATCCTATGCGAAACACAGACATTATTTGAACTGGATCTAAAAATCCACTATGGGGAAAATGCCAAAAGAACCGGAAACTAGCCAGTTTAGCATTTTGCCACTAGTTTTTTTTTTTTTTTACCATAGTAACAACTGCCCTGGTGAAGTTAGGTTTTGGTGTGTCGTCTAGTAGAAGTTAGCCTAATTTATAGAGGTTGTATGGTTTTGTAAATTTATTAAAAATGAAAGCCAAGCACATTTTTTTCTGTTTTCATTTTAAATAGGTAATGTAACTGTCTGGGTAAGCAGATTATTTGCAGTTTTCATCTGTGTGCAATATTATTCTTGTTATAATTATTAGGCTATATTGTTATAATATAAAAACAAAATTACACGACTACTGACATTCAATTAATAATTTCACTAGTTGTGCACGTGTGAAGCTAGCCAGACAAATTAGTATAAACTACAGTATTATAAAGCCAATCTCCTCCTTTTGCGTCCATAATATATAGGCACCCACCTGATAAGCACACAGTTCCTTCCTTCCTTCAACGTTCCTTCACGCTGCATTTTTTTTGGTTTATGTCCCTGTAGGTCTGCAGAGTGCAAAGTTAAATTGTATAATTACGGGAAATCCGACAATAATATATTTATCCTCTTTTTTCCTCTCATATATCGGTGTTGACAATGAATGAGGGTTTGTAAGGAGCCAAATTGAGCTCAAATGTATTGACTGTAATAAAAGAAAAACGTAACTGAAATATTTCATAGTATGAAAAAACTAAATTCAATCGTATGAAAGAAATAGATTCAAGCGTGGAAAAAGTGTATGCTAAAATCATTAAATGGATTTTCGCGTCCGATATAAGGTGAAAATCATAGCCTTTCCATGCACTGCTTTCCCAGTGCAATCTGTGGTGAGAAGTTTAAGAATTGTATAAACTAGGCTAACTGTGTACATTTAAACAGAATAATAAACAGTTATTCCCAGGTTGCATCGACGTCACTGTTGCCATGGTCACAGACACAGATACAGTGGTATGAAAAAGTTTAGGCATCCCTCTGAGGCTGCATAATAATTGACTCTGTCGTCACAGAAAATTATCACAGTGGCATGCCATTAATTTTCTAATCAAAGCTGAGTACTGGGGTATTGTCCAGACAAAGAGTTTTAGTGTAGCAATATTAAGTTGTATGAAATTAAATCAGATGTGAAAAATAGGCTCTGCAAAAATTTGGGCACCCTTGTCATTCCGTTGATTTGAATACCTGTCACTACTTAGCACTGATTAATTGGAACACACAATTGGTTTGGTGAGCTCATTAAGCCCTGAACTTCATAGACAAGTGCATCCAATCATGAGAAAAGGTATTTATGGTGGCCAATTGCAATTTGTTGTTCTCTTTGACTCTCTTCTGAAGTGGCAACATGGGGGCCTCAAAACAACTCTCAAATGACCTGAAAACAAAGATTGTTCAACATTATTGTTTAGGGGAAGGCTACAAAAAGCTATCGCAGAGATGTAAGCTGTCAGTGTCCACTGTGAGGAACATAGTGAGGAAATGGAAGACCACAGGCACAGTTCTTGTGAAGGCCAGAAGTGGCAGGCCAAGTAAAGTATTGGAGAGGCAAAGGCGAAGGATGGTGAGAACGGTCAAAAACAGCCCACAGACCACCTCCAAAGACCTACAACATCATCTTGCTGCAGATGGTGTCACTGTGCATCGGTCAACAATTCAGCGCACTTTGCACAAGGAGAAGCTGTACGGGAGAGTGATGCGGAAGAAGCCTTTTCTGCACACACGCCACAGAGTCGCTTGAGGTATGCAAACGCACATTTGGACAAGCCAGCTTCATTTTGGAATAAGGTGCTGTGGACTGATGAAACAAAGATTGAGTTATTTGGTCATAACAAAGGGCGTTATGCATGGTGGCAAAAGAACACAGCGTTCCAAGAAAAACACATGCTACTAATAGTAAAATTTGGTGGAGGTTCCATCATGCTGTGGGGCTGTGTGGCCAGTGCCGGTACTGGGAATCTTGTTAAAGTTGAGGGTCGCATGGATTCCACTCAATATCAGCAGAGTCTTGGGAATAATGTTGAAGAATCAGTCACAAAGTTGAAGTTACGCCGGGGCTGGATATTTCAACAAGACAATGACCCAAAACACTGCTCAAAATCTACCCGGGCATTCATGCAGAGGAACAAGTACAATGTTCTGGAATGGCCATCCCAGTCCCCAGACCTGAATATCATTCAGAATCTGTGGGATGATTTGAAGCAGGTTGTCCATGCTTGGCAACCATCAAACCTAACTGAACTGGAGATGTTTTGTAAGGAGGAATGGTCCAAAATACCTTCATCCAGAATCCAGACACTCATTAGAGGCTATAGGAAGCGTCTAGAGGCTGTTATTTTAGCAAAAGGAGGCTCTACTAAATATTGATGTGATTTTTCTGTTGGGGTGCCCAAATTTATGCACTTGTCTAATTTCGTTTTGATGCATATTGCACATTTTCTGTTAATCCAATAAACCTCATTTCACTACTGAAATATTACTGTGTCCATCAGTTATTTGATAGATCAAAATGAAATTGCTGATCCAAACACCCAATTATTTATAAATGGAAATCATGGAAATTGTCAGGGGTGCCCAAACCTTTTCATACGACTGTATTGGTGAAAGTTTAACGTGTTCAAGTGACTGAAGTTAGACAGGGCTAATTACCATTTGTTCTAAGCCTAATGGTTTGAAAACATCACAGCAAAAAAAAATTTTGATTTTTTTTTGACCACCCCAATAACGGCCCATTTTTTACATTAAGAACAACTGTATATTAAATGAACTTAGATAGTTGTTAATTAGTTAAATAAACCATAGCGCACACATTAGACTGAGCACTCAGAGGCCTGACGAGCCTTGAGTTTGCCGTGTTTTACATGCTCCTGTCACCCTGGTCACCCTTAATCTGGGGGGAGATTATGTTGGGGTACATAGTACCTACAGAACACGTTAAACTTTCATCAATATCTGTGTCTGTGACCATGGCAACAGTGACATCGATGCAACCTGTGAATAACAGTTTATTATTCTATTTAAATGTACACATTTAGCCTGGTTTATACAATTCTTAAACTTCTCTCCACAGATTGCATTGGGAAAGCAATGCATGGAAAGGCTATGATTTTCACCTTATAATGGTGTGATTCATGGCTAATCGGGTACGAGAATTCAATGCCCAGATAAAGCCCCGCCTCCACGCCAATAGAGGCTCAAAACTTGGTTTGGAAACGTGACTCGAACGAAGGTGGGAAGAAATTGTAATCGTAAGAAGAAGCGAACGCAGAAAAAAACGTGTTTGAACGAAGACATTTTAAGATCGAACGCGAAAACCCATTTCATGATTTTAGCATATACTTTTTCCACGCTTGAATCTATTTTTTTCATACGATTGAATTTAGTATTTTCATACTAGGAAATATTCAGAGTTGGGGAGTAACGGATTACAATCAACTATATTGATTCGTTAATCCGTTACATTACCAACAAAAATATTGTAATCGGATTACAGATACTTTTGAAAAAATGTATGATTACTTTAGGATTACTTCAGTTGAAAAAGAATAGATACGCAAAATAATTATGACACGTTGTATGTTTGAGTTTATTATTTAATGTTCTAAAAACATCGTTATTTGAACCAAAATATGAATTGCGCGCCTCAGTTGTGTGTGTGGTCATCATGCCCGCAAAGGTAGACGCGCATAACCAGTTTAGTGACGGAGGAAGCGCTAGTTTAAATTTATCCGGTTTTGGTTGGTTGGATGGCTGGTAAAGGAGTCATATAAAATGTTATTTAGTTATCCACTCGACGCATAATTCTCAGAACAGTGATAGGCAATAGGCCTACCTGGTGTTATATCTTTTTCAAGTTTCAAGGTTTATTTGTCAAATGCACCGAACAACACAGCCAGGACGAGTTGCACCGAAGAACTTTTACAGGAATTGTTTAATAGATTATGCAACTATTTGTTTGATAGCTGTAACATGGCGCTGTCTTCAAGATAAAAAATTATATGGAATTTACCACGACATTTGAGGATAAAAGGTGTGTTGGGAAGCACTCTGCCAAAGGATGATTATTTGCATTTGACGCGGCCACATCAACTCCGTCCATACCGGTAGACCATGTGATTCTGCTTGCTTTGCATCTCTGAAAATTGTGTTCATTGGTTATCATTGGCTGCTGACGTCATTTACTTTAAACTAAGAGTGCATGTTTATAATCACAGTTTATTTCTTTCATTTGCGTTTTGAAAATACATCACTGGTGGCCATAATAATCGCAGGTTACTTTCGCGCGGGTAAATCTTATTTCTATGCGGGTGTTAACGATTGCAAACGTGCATTCGTGTGCCGGGGTTTACTGCAACATTTTGACAATGTTGGTTGTGGAGCAAATCGTCAGACTACTGCAGGTTTATGCGCGGAAAGCTACGGATATCTTAATTTGTATATACAACAATGTCAATACTCTTCGAGTAATTGCCATTTATTTTTCAACAATGTTTTGAAGCAATTAAAAACATGAATAAAACACAAATAACAGAACATGCTTAAGCATGTTAGATTTCAGGTTATGTTCAGATAAAAAGTCAGATTCTGGAAGATCGAGGTTTATTGGATTAATTGGAATGACTGAATATCTGACAGGCCTTTAGCGTGTAATGTAGAGATGTAGCCCAATCATTTTGAAGTAATAAGCAATGGTTTAGAAACCCATTTCCAAAGGCACTGTAGCCTACGCAACCCATAAGGTAAAATGCGAATTCCGTTTTTGGCCAGCTATGATCCCGCAAAAGGTGTTCAGTTGGTTATAGGCTATTCCTATTTGTTTTCCAATGCTTCTTAATGTGAAAGTAATCTCAAAGTAATTCAAAGTAATCAGATTACATTGCTGATTTTGAGTAGTCAAAAAGTTACGTTACTGATTACAAATGTGGACAGGTAACTTGTAACTGTAACGGATTACATTTAAAAAGTAACCTACCCAACCCTGGAAATATTTTAGTTACGGTTTTCTTTTCTTACAGTCAATACATTTCAGCTCAGTTTGGCTCCATAGGTTTGTTTGGTTGACAAAATGAACACTGTTTATTGGTCGACATGAGCGGCGGGCACTCAAAAGTTCAACAAATTTCAACTTTTGGCACCTCCACCCGCGAGCAAGAGTGCACAGAAAGCGGCACCGCTCACAGGATCGAGCACCGTGCCGCTCGCAAAACTGCTTGCGGTTTGCCTCCCATCGCCCTACTCCAATTGAAAGTCTATGAGACCTTCACCGCCACCGCAGCCCGTGTGCAGTTGCCTTAAAACGGTGAGTACGGGAAACGGTGAGTCCGGGTGCGGCGGGCGCTGTAAACCCATTGCCATCAGGCCAATAGCCACATTCGTCTGGCCCTTCCAAGTCGACCAAGAGACGGTCGTGGCAAATCGCCGGCTGAAGAAGTGCGCTCGGCGGTGGCCACGGCGCCGATCCCCGCTAAGGGATCTGAGCGCTCGAAGACGAATGCCAACCACTGGGTTGAATCTTCTGGGCAGACTGTGCGGACCACACCCGTTTACCTCTCAGCTGTTTCACGCCCTACAAATAAAAAAAGAAACAATTTCGGCAACGTTTTTGTGTGGATTTCAGCTCTCACCAATGGTTTTCTTAAGTGTTTTAGAACCTCCCCCACATTTGATTGTAGTTAGGGTTTACTTTGATCACTATTTGGTTTTCATTAAAAATAGAGCTGATAAGCACACATTGTTTCATTGGTTTGCAGGACATTTTTCAGAAGGATTTGAGGACATCTTGTGCTCTACGTGTACCAACGTTGGCCTTTAATAGCTGTCTCTAAAATACAAAATAAATAAAAGAAAGAAAATTTTCATTTTCTTCACCTACCCTTTGCTCCAAGCCCTTACCTATTTTTAAAGCTGTAAATCTTAACATGAGCACAAGGTAGAGCTATAGTCCTTCTGTGAAACCATGGCAGGAGTCTTCCATTGACTCCCTTGCATTGAACATTTAAATATACTATATATACACACAGTTGTCCTCATAAGTTTGAAATTTTGGCATTAATTTTGAAAATATGACTGATCATGCAAAAATACTCTTTTATTTAAGGATAGTGACCATATGAAGCCATTTATTATCACACAGTTGTTTGGCTCCTTTTTAAATCATAATCACCCAAATGGCCCTGATCAAAAGTTTACATGCCTTTGAATGTTTGGCCTTGTTACAGATACACAAGGTGACACACAGGTGAAAATGGCAATTAAAGGTGAATTTCCCACAACTGTGGCTTTTTAAATTGCATAAATTGCAGTGTCTGTGTATAAATAGTCAATGAGTTTGTTAGCTCTCACGTGGATGTACTGAGCAGGCTAGATACTGACACATTGGGAGCAGAAAAGAACTGTCAAAAGACCTGCGTAACAAGGTCATGGAACTTTATAAAGATGCAAAAGGATATAAAAAGATATCCAAAGCCTTGCAAATGCCAGTCAGTACTGTTCAATCATTTATTAAGAAGTGAAAAACATGGGGATCTCTTGATACCAAGCCAAGGTCAGGTAGACCAAGAAAGATTTCAGCCAAAACTGACAGAAGAATTGTTCGGGATACAAAGAAAAACCCACAGGTAACTTCAGGAGAAATACAGGCTGCTCAGGAAAAAGACGTTGCGGTTTCAAGGAGCACAATACGATGATACTTGAACAAAAATGAGCTGCATGGTCGAGTTGCCAGAAAGAAGCCTTTACTGCGCCAATGCCACAAAAAAGCCTGGTTACAATATGCCTGACAACACCTTTGACACGCCTCATAGCTTTTGGCACACTGTAATTTAGAGTGACAAGACCAAAATAGAGCTTTATGGTCACAACCTTAAGCGCTATGTTTGGAGAGGGGTCAACAAGGCCTATAGTGAAGAGAATACCATCCCCACTGTGAAGCATGGTGGTGGCTCACTGATGTTTTGGGTGTGTGTGAGCTCCAACGGCACGGGGAATCTTGTGAAAATTGATGGCAAGATGAATGGAGCATGTTATCAGAAAATACTGCCAGACAATTTGCATTCTTCTGCACGAAAGCTGCGCATGGGACACTCTTGGACTTTCCAGCACGATAATGACCCTAAGCACAAGGCCAAATTGACCCTCCAGTGGTTACAGCTGAAAATGGTGAAGGTTCTGGAGTGGCCATCGCAGTCTCCTGACATTAATATCATCGAGCCACTCGGGGGAGATCTCAAATGTGCGGTTCATGCAAGACGACCAAAGACCTGGAGGCATTTTGCCAAGACAAATGGGCAGCTATACCACCTGCAAGAATTCGGGGCCTCATAGACAAAATTACAAAAGACTGCACGCTGTCATTGACGCTAAAGGGGGCAATACACAGTATTAAGAACTAAGGGTATGCAGACTTTTGAACATGGGTCAGTTCATTTTTTTTCTTTGTTGTCATGTTTTGTTTTATTATTGTGCCATTCTGTTATGACCTATAGTTGAATGTGAATCCCATAAGAAATAAAAGACGTGTTTTGCCTGCTCACTCATGTTTTGTTTACAAATGGTACATATATTACCAATTCTCTAAGGGTATGCAAACTTTTGAGCACAACTGTATATATACAGTAGAGTGCACTTATGCACTCACTGTATGAGTCCACTCTACTGTAGTGATAGCATGTAAATGATAGCAGTAGATGTCGCTGGCTTTGTACAATCAGAATCCTCATTGAGAAGAAACAGGATACAAAACCAGTCAGGATGCTTCATTCACAATTCTCAAACGACACTCTTGTTTCAGAATCTCTGTTTGACAAATCCACAAAGGATGGATGAATAAACCATGATCCTGTCAGATTCAGCATGCAGGTTGTCTAAACTCAAATCCTCCTCCACACAAGTATCCAAGTTTCTATAATCTGCAGTTATTGAATCACTATTTCCTTATTTTCCTATAAACTCTGTAGTTCATGGCTGTATGAATAAGGTAAAAAAAGAGAGCCATCACAGGATGCCAACCCAAGATATTCAGACTAGGGGTTTTGTGATAAATTTTAGGGACAGTCATAAAAATAGCATGGGCTACATATTCATAATCTATAAGTAGAATCACTATCATACATCAGCCAAGAAAGTTGGAAAGCAAGTGATTTTGAGGACATGGGGCATGAAACAGCACATACATTTGGGACTTTTATGGCTTGACACAATTTTGACAACCAGTGGCCATATATTGGGGATAGCATCTTTAATAGAACGTTTTGGGGTACTTGTTGTGATTATGGTACTTGTCTGCTGCCCTCTATTTTTTTTAAAACCTACAGGCCTACTGCCTCATTAATGCATTGTTCTGGAACATTTAATATGATATTGTTGTTCAGATTTGTAACAAACCTTTTTAGTCAATGTTATAAGAGATCAATGCAAACAAACTGGTTCCTAAAGATTTTGAGTTCACTACTTTAGAAGGGAAATATTTTAATTTTATACTTGTGAGATGGTAATTCAGGGTTTTTTCACACTTATGTAAGTTAAATTAAATGTATTTAGGAGTTTTGACTTAGGGTTTTCTTTAAAACCTAGGGTTTCCTCTAGATATTAATTTTGGTAAATAACCAAATGAATTAATTAAAGAAATAATTGTACAGTCATCATTATTGTTAGGCTACTGTCCCAAAAGTCGTTTGTATGCCACAAAGGATGTTATCGCAGTTCACTAGACAATCAACACTGGTAGCTTTTAAAAGCAATTACAGTAGAAGTAGTGGCCCTGTCCATCTCTTTTAAACAGGGGTTTCTTGTTCTAACGCAAAAGTAATCTTTAAGTAGCATCAAAACACTCAGATTCCATTTTACACAAGCAGTATTTTATTGTCGCTGATGGTTAGACATTTGGGAGAGGGAACTGACATAGTGTACCCACTCAGGCGGATGAAGTGCTCTTCCATTTAATAGGAGACACACTACCACATCTGGATCTCATCCCCTCTAAGACTGGGGCCAATTTCCACATAGTTGAGAAGCCGCACTCAACTTGTTGGGCTTCTCCTGCTATTAGATAAATACGTTAAGGTTCTAATTACTATATAGCAATATGCAAAAGTTAATGATTTCCACAGGTACACTCCAAAACCTGACATTCCGCTAAATCTACATGTGTGTGGGGGGGTGGGGGGTCATGGCAAATTGCATCTGGTTTCTGACTTTATGACAGATACCCTGTGCCTTTGCAGTGGTATATTTATATATATTATATATTTGGTATATGGTGTAATGGTGAAGTGCCATGCCCTCAGCTGATGATACAATAGAACTTTATAATACATTTATGTTACATTGAACAACAGTATCTTGTGCACGGTTGTCATCCCACAACACACCCAAATGGTAATAAATCACAAAAATGACAGAAGCCATCAGATAGTCACTGCTCATGTGAAGCCAGCAGTGCTTACTTGCCAGATAAACTCTGCCCTGTTTTGAAGGGAGTACCCCAGAATCCAATTGACCTCCCATAGTCCCAGGTCCTTAGCTACTGGGCTGCCTACCACCCCATGTGTTCTTGTGAGCAGCAGTTTAATAACTACTTGCTGAAATTATACAAAAGCTTTGTAGAGCTAAGTGTTCTACAAATTTCCATCTCTGCTCTTTCAAGGCTTTGCACACCTCAGAAAAAGCAAACAGAGAAATCAACTGTGCAGAAAATTGAATGCAGATGTCCTTGCTGCATAGACTACTATCTAAAAAAGACCCTGATGTTTAAGTGTTCTACTCTGCTTACTTTAAACAATCCTCACTAGCCAACAAAAACTAATTCTGCCTTTCCAACTAGTAATCCCAATGAAATTAATGAACACTGGAGAGTTGAAACATTATTAATGTAGGTGTTCTTAGCAGCTGAGTAGGCTTATGTATTCATTTAACCACCTTGCTGTTTCCTTTTTCTATTAGGCCTGTTAAGGCGGGAACAAACAAAATCCAAAAATACAGTTATGTGCTTCGACAAATATGTATTCTTTAAATTGTCCATGTGTGTAAGAAATCTTTGTGAATGCAAAATGTCAGTACATGTTAATTGGTACAAGCTAAGAGCCTATTCAGATACATAATTGGTGTGAAAGCCATTTCATTTAAAAAATAAAAAACATTTATATAATGTGCTCAACTCACCATTATTAGGTTATACTGTATGTATAAACTGAACAATTCGGATGCTGCATCTGAGTGGAATACTTAATCATGTTTTATTGTTGCTCGTGTGTCTACTTTTTACCTATTAACATTATCTCTAAGCACAGGGTTTGAATTACAAGGGGGGGATTGGGGGGGTTTGACCCCCCCCCCCAAAGAGGTAAAAACAACAGGTCGGGGGGTTGAAAAATTTATATGTTGTTCTTAGCTGTAATTGTATTACAATATATTTACCATATTCATGCCTGGAAGAATCTTGTAATATGATTTCAGACACCCGTAAAGTGGACCATACCATTTCTTAACCTTGACGTTAGTCTCGTCTGCCTGCCTCACTTGGCCTCACTTGCAAAGTTACAGTGGCTTTTTTTATTTTATAAAAGCCCACCCTACTACAACAGGTGAACTGGAACTATGAAGACATATTCATTAATTTAATATAAGGTTGGCAATACACAGAAATTTTTACTTTATGGCAGAGAAAATTACACACAGTAGCCTATTATACTGCCATAGAGTCAACATTTCTGTGTATCGCATTGAATAAATTAATATGTCTTCATAATTTTGGTTTACCTGTTGTAGTGGGGGGGAGGGGGGCTTTAATTAATGACACACAAAAGACTCGGGTGACTTACTGCAAATTCCCAGCAAAAATTTAACAGGTTTTGTGCTGGTAAGATGTGTTGTGATGCACTCTCTCCCTTCAAGAGAGTCCCTTGGTTAAAAGCTAGCAAGTTTAAAAGTAATTTATTCTGGCTTAAACTGCATGGAAATGTAATGATAGAAACTTGCTAATGTGTTCCTGGATATTGCCATTGGTTATGGTTGGCAAAAACGGACATTCTGTAAAATCTGTCAGAGATTTCCCCTCATTTGCATATTTTCTGACTTGCTGTGTGCCTATGGCTTGGCATTTCAGCCCATGAGAGTCAGCCTAAACCTTTGTGGTAATTCTTTTAAGGTAAGAGTGATTTGATAGAATCTTTTGCATTAGGCTACTTTGGAGACTGAAACATTAGCTTTGCTACTATTTAAAGGCGTAGACCACCCAAAAATCTGCCAAATTTTTCAGCTGTTTTCTTACCTTGAAAATAGCCTAATAGTCTAAGGAAACAGTGGACATATTTAGATTATTGGGTGTTCTATGCCATTAATGTTAGTCAGGCACCGACCTAGATGCTCTATGGTAGTAACACATCTGCCTACCTCTTTGGCATGTTGATAGTGTCTTTTGGCGCTTTTCCACTGCATGGTACCGGCTCGACTCTACTCACCTCACCTCCACTCTACTCGTTTTGGGAGCTTTTCCATTGCATGGTACCAGCTCGACTCGGCTCTACACAGCCCGCCTCGGTTGGTTTTCCACTGCAGATAGTACCCTGTACCCGCCCATAGTTACATCACAGGAAAAGTGCCATGACTCCACCTCCAACCAGACACACACGGGAACAACAATGGAGATATCGTACACCTAATACCGGCGAAAAGTCAGCATTCGCCAACTAACGTAAACCCTGCAGTGAACAGAAAAATCTATTGAATGAACTCCAATTTTCTTTTAAATTGACAAGCTTTGAACATAAAGTGGCAAATCAAATGTAAACTAAATCTGGATAACATGGTCACAGACCCTGTTTGAAAAACAGCGATCGCCCTGCAGTATAAAAGATGACGTAACTGCAATGTTCTGTTAGATTTAAGCGTATACACCTAATATTTCAACGCCAACACATTTGAACTAACCTACATAACCCCTCCATCTCGATTTAAAGGGTATAAATAATTGCTTTATTAATTGCCAGCTATAATACCATGCCGACTGATTCAAGAGTAGCCTACTGTACACAAGCAGCATTTATACCGGTAGTAGCGAGGAAGCATGCATGAGCAGTAACTTGGGTCTTCATACATTGCCGATTGCAAAAATAGTTAGAAAGCTTGGTAGGTTGCTTTTGTTTGGCTTGACATTACTACTTTGACCAGTGCAATGTATGCCAGTTAGCCAGAGTAGGAAAACCCAGAGGAGGAAAAAGACAAGGTCCTTTTGTAGGTTACAAAAACAGTGCGTCTTTGTAGGTCTCACGGGATAACGAGCTGATTTCAATGCCAGTGCGTAGGTCCAAACCGAGAGCAGTTTTGGGAAAATACGATCGCTTACGAGTCTGGTCCTACACACTGGCAGTGAAATTAACCAATTTCAATGCAAGGACTCCTGGCACAGACGCGCAAAGTGGCTCCGTTCTCGTCTTATAAAAACATTCTCTGACACTGGACGGCTAACATGCTTTGAGTCACTCTTGTCCAATCAGAAGTCTTCCGTGTTTTCACGTAACCTTTTGGTATCGCCTCAGCTCGCTTGGAACCTCGACGAAGCAGGTACTAAAAAAAGTAACTGGTACCAGGTACTATCCCAACTTTTGGCCAGTGGAAATGCAAAAAAGGCGCGCGCCATATGGTTCTGTTTTTGTGTTGGGTCTGTGTTTGAGCAGAAATTATGGTCTGCTGTATTGTGTGTGTTGGTCTCACTTGCTGCCAGTTTTGCACTGGAGTACTTTGTTGGTGACCCCTGACTACAAAGGTTGTTGTGTGGTTCATGCCCCATGAGCTGGTGTTATGGATTGGATTTATCATCATCTACAGAATGCAGGCATTATGTTAAACAAACAAGATACTGTAAGGATTGTAAGACTTCAGTTCACTGAAGCATGCACCTGTGCTGTACTGGGTTCCCTTTACGCCCTGGAGAAAATGCCCCCCCCCCCATTGTCATTGTAATATTCAGACTCTAAGTACAATTTTCAATTTACTCTAGCCAGGGCCGGCTCAAGACATTTGGGGGCCCTCTGAAAAATGTAATTTGGGGCCCCCTCTCCCTTGTCAGTCAGGGCGCTCCCAAGCAGTCGGAGGCCCCCTAGCAGTCTGAGGCCCTAAACGACCGCTTATGTCGCTTATGCCTGGAGCTGGCCCTGACTCTAGCAACGAGAAGTTCTTGCGGTGCCAGTTTTCTCTCTCTCATTCCTCTCTCTCATTGACTTTTACTATTGATGTCTTCTCCCATTTTCTGATGGGGAGTATTGGTTGGAAAAATGGCCCATGTTACCTTGTGACATGCAATAAATCCTATTTTCAGCATTTACACTATAAAATGTTTTATCTCAGACACAAATCTGGCACCAAGACTTGTGGATCTAAATGAAACTAATGCAGATTAAAAACAACACAAGTACACTTTGTGACAGGGGTTTAGTAAAATCTGGAGTCAATCTGTTGTTACCACACAATACAGACTCAGCTGGTGGGCTGCTGTTGATAGCAGGGGCAGCTGCATTGACTAGGAAGGTGAAGGTGTTGATTGGCTCTGACTAGTAAATGGAACAGCAATTTGATTGTGAACACTTTAATTTAGTTGTAAATAAGTCTGTACTGAAAGAACACTGACAATAATACAAAATGAAACAACTTACAATACTAAACTAGACAGACCATGCTGCGTGCTCAAACGCAGCAAAATACATTTACACATACATTTTTTTCAATCTTGTTATCGAAACTGCCCACACGCATCAATGATGGTTTGGTTTGCTGCAAGTCCACTTCTCTTTTCTACTCATAGGTTAACAAAAATGTCATTCTTACTAGAATGAACAAAACAATAAATGTTAAATGACGTTTTGGTCCAATGTTTCATGAGCTGAAATAGAAGATCTCAAAAGATTTTATCCATTATTTCTCATTGGCTGAAATCTGCCAGGTGTGTCATACAGTGAGGGAAAAAAGTATTTGATCCCCTGCTGATTTTGTATGTTTGCCCACTGACAAAGAAATAATCAGTCTATAATTTTAATGGTAGGTTTATTTGAACAGTGAGAGACAGAATAACAACAACAAAATCCAGAAAAACGCATGTCAAAAATGTTATAAATTGATTTGCATTTTAATGAGTGAAATAAGTATTCAACCCCTCTCAATCAGAAAGATTTCTGGTTCCCAGGTATCTTTTATACAGGTAACGAGCTGAGATTAGGAGCACACTCTTAAAGGGAGTGTTCCTAATCTCAGTTTGTTACCTGTATAAAAGACACCTGTCCACAGAAGCAATCAATCAATCAGATTCCAAACTCTCCACCATGGCCAAGACCAAAGAGCTGTCCAAGGATGTCAGGGACAAGATTGTAGACCTACACCAGGCTCGAATGGGCTTCAAGACCATCGCCAAGCAGCCTGGTGAGAAGGTGACAACAGTTGGTGCGATTATTCGCAAATGGAAGAAACACAAAAGAACTGTCAATCTCCCTCGGTCTGGGGCTCCATGCAAGATCTCACCTCGTGGAGTTGCAATGATCATGAGAAAGGTGAGGAAACAGCCCAGAACTACACGGGAGGATCTTGTCAATGATCTCAAGGCAGCTGGGACCATAGTCACCAAGAAAACAATTGGTAACACACTACGCCGTGAAGGACTGAAATCCTGCAGTGCCGGCAAGGTTTCCCTGCTCAAGAAAGCACATGTACAGGCTCGTCTGAAGTTTGCCAATGAATATCTGAATGGTTCAGAGGAGAACTGGGTAAAAGTGTTGTGGTCAGATGAGACCAAAATCAAGCTCTTTGGCATCAACTCAACTCGCTCTGTTTGGAGGAGGAATGCTGCCTATGACCCCAAGAACACCATCTCCACCGTCAAACATGGAGGTGGAAACACTATGCTTTGGAGGTGTTTTTCTGCTAAGGGGACAGGACAACTTCACCTCATCAAAGGGACGATGGACGGGGCCATGTACTGTCAAATCTTGGGTGAGAACCTCCTTCCCTCAGCCAGGGCATTGAAAATGCTTTGTGGATGGGTATTCCAACATGACAATGACCCAAAACACACAGCCAAGGCAACAAAGGAGTGGCTCAAGAAGAAGCACATTAAGGTCCTGGAGTGGCCTAGCCAGTCTCCAGAACTTAATCCCATAGAAAATCTGTGGAGAGAGCTGAAGGTTTGAGTTGCCAAACGTCAGCCTCGAAACCTTAATGACTTAGAGAAGATCTGCAAAGAGGAGTGGGACAAAATCCCTCCTGAGATGTGTGCAAACCTGGTGGCCAACTACAAGAAACGTCTGACCTCTGTGATTGCCAACAAGGGTTTTGCCACCAAGTACTAAGTCATGTTTTGCAGAAGGGTCGAATACTTATTTCACTCATTAAAATGCAAATCAATTTATAACATTTCTCACATGCGTTTTTCTGGATTCTTTTGTTGTTATTCTGTGTCTCACTGTTCAAATAAACCCACCATTAAAATTATAAACTGATCATTTCTTTGTCAGTGGGCAAACATACAAAATTAGCAGGGGATCAAATCATTTTTCCCTCACTGTAAATAAGCACTTAAACAGCATTATCATTACGCAGGTGCACCTTGTGCTTGGGATAATGAAAAAGCACTACAGTAATTTGCAGTTTTATAACACATCACAATTCTACAATGTGTCAAATTTTGAGACAGCATTTAATTGGCATGCTGACTTCAGGAATACCCACCGGAGCTATTGTCAGATAATTTAATGCTAATATTTCTCTACCATAAGCCACCTCCAAAGTCCTTTTAGAGACTTTGGCAGTGCATCTAACCAGCTTGCCTATCTGGCTTCTTCACTAGTGGAATTAGCTAAGGACAGCTGATGAAACTTTAGGTTTTCATAACTGAGGAGTTTCTGCACAAACTGTCAAAAACATTCTCAGAAGCAAATGTTAGTGCTTGCCTTCCTCACAAGCATTCCCCTAATTGCAGTTTGGCATTGTAACTTCAGAGTTCAAATGCTCATCTTTGATGGCTGCTGGGATGCTGGAGAAGTGTGCCCTTCACAGAGTAATCCTGGTTTCAATTGTAATGGGTAGATGGCAGCCAAATTGTATGGCGTAGAGTGGGCGAGCGGTTTGCTGATTTCAACAGAGTGCCCCATGGTGGTGGGGTTATGTTATTGTTAGACATAAGCTACAGAAAATAAACAAGTGCATTCTATCTCTGGCCATTTGAATGCACAAACATGCTGTGATAAGATCATAAGGCCCATTGTAGTGTAATCTAGTTCCCACCAATATCCAGCAACTTCATTCAACCATTGAAGGAGTGTCAACATTCCGCAGGACAGAATCAACTGCTTGACCAACTCAAAGGACATTTGTTGTGCTGCACAAGTATCTGGTCACACCAGATACTGACTGGTTTTTGTATTCATGCCTGTACCTGTTTCTTAAGGTATTTGTGACCAAGAGATGCATATCTGTTTATATTTTTCTTATGAGGAATTCAGCAACTTCAGGCACTATGGTCCTGAAAAAATTGTATCTATGTTTTCAGGGCCAGACTGACTGATGACTGACTGATTGACTGACTGACCCTTGTTAAATACAGTGGGGCTCGAAAGTTTGGGCACCCCAGGTAAAAATTTGTATTAATGTGCATAAAGAAGCCAAGAAAAGATGGAAAAATCTCCAAAAGGCATCAAATGACAGATTAGACATTCGTATAATATGTCACAAAAAGTTAGATTTTATTTCCATCATTTACACTTTCAAAATAACAGAAAACAAAAAAATGGCGCCTGCAAAAGTTTGGGCACCCTGCAGAGTTTATAGCATGCACCGCCCCCTTTGGAAATCTGAGATCTGACAGTGCCATGGATTGTTCTCAATCATCATCTGGAAAGACCAGGTGATGTCAATCTCAAAGGTTTTAAATGCCCAGACTCATCTGACCTTGCCCCAACAATCAGCACCATGGGTTCTTCTAAGCAGTTGTCTAGAAAACTGAAACTGAAAATAGTTGACTCTCACAAAGCAGGAGAAGGCTATAAGAAGATAGCAAAGCGTTTTCAGATGCCAATATCCTCTGTTCGGAATGTAATTAAGAAATGGCAGTCATCAGGAACAGTGGAAGTTAAAGCAAGATCTGGAAGACCAAGAAAAATATCAGACAGAACAGCTCGCAGGATTGTGGGAAAAGCAAGTCAAAACCCACGTTCGACTGCACGATCCATCCAGAAAGACCTGGCAGACACTGGAGTTGTGGTACACCATTCCACTATAAAGAGATACTTGTACAAATATGGTCTTCATGGAAGAGTCATCAGAAGAAAACCTCTTCTACGTCCTCACCACAAAAATCAGCGTTTGAAGTTTGCAAATGAACATATAGACAAGCCTGATGCATTGTGGAAACAA
>JACXGI010003453.1:48473-62488 GCA_016801175.1 Esox masquinongy | reverse complement strand
GGTGAGTCTGTAGCTGTAGTATGATAGCTGATGGTGAGTCTGTAGCTGTAGTATGGGATGCCAGGTGACCTGATGGTGATCCTTATTTTCACCACACCTGCTCTGTGAACCCCAGCCTACCCAGCAGACTTCCTGCTAATTGGTCCTTCTTTGCTTCGTATCAAACACACCTTCCCAAGTTAATCAGCTTACACTTCCAGGTCAAAGTGCATCGGCGGTTTATTTCGACTTTTTTTCTTTTTCTCATCCAACAAATAGTGACTAAATCGCTCAGAGTTTGAAATCTTAATTCGCCTCTGAAAGCGGATATATGGGAGCACAAAGGTTTAATAGAAACCAGAGGACAGTAGTGTCGGCCAACAATGATCGGGGGATTGAGTTTAAGCTTGTTCCAGTTCAGATTGTGTCACATCTAATCTTTTTGCAAAAGCAGGGGCCCAGGAATTTGACTGGCAAACGGAAACTCATTCCAACCCCCACTCCCCTAACTCTGGCATGGGCACTCCAGACTGCCAGGTTCAGGTCAGCTACGGAGGCAGTAAACTTTTCACTATTCCTGTGTTGTGATCGTTTGAAAGCCTCCTCTCTTTGCAAGCTCAAGACGGGTTGAATGTGGAGTCACTGCGCTGTTTTTTTTTAAATACACATGTAGTATGTCTCGACCTCTTGACCTGTCTCTCTCTCTCTCTCATCACAAACGTGTCAAACAAGTGACCCTGCTTCCCATTGGTAGGGCTTCTTCATATCTCCCCTTGATTAGCTCGTTGGTTCTCGCTCTTTCACTCTCTTTTGGCTGTGCTCCAGGGCTGGGTGGTTCAACATGAGGATGTCTCAAGGAAGGAATGCTGACAAAAGGAGCGAGTTACCAGGTGTGGCGGTGAGTCAGTTAACCAGAAACAAGGCCTATCTGACAGAATCAGATGGGGAGGGAGGGGAAGAAAGACCAACAACAAGAAAAAAAAAGACAGACAAACCCGAGAGATTGAACGGCAGGACTGGTTTGCTGTGATTAAAAAGCATAGTCACCATTCCCCCATTCCTCAGTCTCTCTTTGAGAGCCATTCTCTGTGTTGCAACAGCACGTGACACTATCATGGGATGAAACGGAATAGTACAGAGGCTCAGGTCTTCTGTAGGTGAAACTCTCTCCAGCCGTCTGACAGGGCAGCAGTCATTGTTATGGAACAGAAAAAGCCCTCCTCTGACAAACGGCAAACGTGCTCTCTTTCTCTCTCTCTTTCTCTCTCTCTTTCTCTCTCTCTTTCTCTCTCAGGACAGGGCTGGTGTTAGTGTAGCGTAGTGCGCCAACAAGCTAGGTATATTTTACACGTAAACGTGTGCTTTTCGTGGTGGCTCCCCACTGTTTGACTGAGCTGATATTAGCAACTGGAGATGATTTGTTTATTCAGCTCTGTGGAAAGCCAGGGGTCAAATGGCGTCCCGCCGTCCAACGCCATCACTCGCATGGCTGCTGTTATTGTGCTCAGCCGCGAAGCCCACGTACAGGATGCCGTCCGGAGCCGCGGTGAATCCACGTATCCGTGGGCTTTCTTTTGAAAGCGATACACTCTTGAAAATGCGCCGGTCGAAGGAGTGTATTTGCAAGCAGAGGCCCATTCTCATGACACTGTAAAGAATGTGCAAACACACGCATACAATAGGCTACATTCACTGGAGACACACACAGGCTCACACACACACATCCGTACTGGATATGGGCATGATCGGGCGCACACACACACACACACACACACACACACACACACACACACACACACACACACACACACACACACACAGAGAGAGAAGGCCATATTCATTGTGAATTAGGCGTGATGGGAACCCTTTTTTCAGACTTGTTTAATGTTTCTCTGAGCGGACAACTAAAACACATTAAACAGGCTGTCTCTCCGTCACTCTCTCTCAGGGTAATGTACACATTCTGAGCCGTATCCACAGAAATGACCTCACTGCCACCCCCTAACCTTGTCTTTAATTGTTTGTTTGAAGACAGCAGTGAGTTCCCATGCCAAGAGCCACTGCGTATGTGTGTGTGTGTGTGTGTGTGTGTGTGTGTTTGTGTGTGTGTGTGAGTGTGTGTGTGTGTGTGTTTGTGCAGGGCCGTATCTGACACCGGGAATGGTGGATATGATTCAAGGGCCCATGGCTTGGCAGGGCCCACAGATTGTAATAATATCAATGTCATCTAAGTGAGGGGGCCCAGGCACATATCTTTTAAGGGGTCCCGGGATTTCTGGTGACAGCCCTTCAGTGTGTGTGTGTGTGTGCTAAAGTGAGGCCATATTGAGGGGGACCACCAGATGTAAAAAATAAAACATGGATGGAGGTTTAGGGTAGTGTAAAGTCTGTGTGGTGAAGCTGTATCTACACACACAAATCCCTCCATCACCACCTGCTGTCCGTCCCACCATTCCTCCCCCTATCTCTGGAGGAGTCCCTCTGGTGTTGGTTGTGGTTCTGAGTACACACCATTAACAGCTCATGGGAGGAGACAAAACGCTGTTATCAGACCTGGCTCTGATAATCTCAATTGGCTTTACTCAAACTGATAGAAGTCGCTCTGGGGGCAGCAAGAGGCCTCTGTTGGCCCCCCCCCCCAAAACACACGCACACAAACACACAACGCACACAATGGGGGGGGGGGGTCAGTGGGTATGAGTTTGGCTGGTCAGCAGCGATGAGCGAGGGTCGATCTCTGCAGAAAACATTTCAGTACTCACATGAAGTTCGTTAGGGTCTGTGCTCCGAAGATGTGTTTTTCTTACTCAAACCGCCAAGGAAAAGGCAAACCAGTCAGGTGTAGACAACCCAACCCTGACCCGAAAACATTCCTGTACACACTAACGCCGACGTCCTGTGCTTCATGTAGTTGGATAAGACGTAGAAACAGGTTTGAAACAGATCGGTAACTCATACACACTGCTTCATGTGCTCTTCCGTATTCCTACAGGGCTTAGCCTCCCCCTCGCTGGTCCAATGTGGGAATACATATCACCTGCACAGGACATTCCTGATATTACGTGTTTATGGTTATGTCCCAGAATAGGTACGAATGCACATGGTTAGAATTTCCAACCCCTGTGTGGTGCCTTGGGAGAGAGTAAAAAAAAAAAAGAGAATGCAGGACATATATTTTTGGCAGACCTTGCACTTTGAGCCTGCCCAGAGAGAGAGAGAGAGAGAGCTATAGCTGCAATGTCTGCTTTGTTGAGTTGCTCAGCTGGTTTTGATGCTGAAAGTCTGTCCCCGGTAAGGCATGGCAGCCATAATGACGTGGAGGAGAGGCAATGAACGACCAGAGATATTTCTTAATGTACCTCCAGCTTGCAGTGTTTCAGCCACGAAACATTTTAAACAGGTATTTCTGAAGCCGGCGGCTAAGCCCAGCCCATACCTGGACTCCGGGTGCACCTTCGACAAATGAACGCGTCTCCGTCTCTTTTCCCAACCAGGCGCTTTGTCCATTTAATGTCACTTTGAGCAGGCAGATTAGGGGCGTTTAAGTTAATAGGAGAAGGTAAGGGCAGGTATCAGGAGTTCACGGGGGGATTAGGGAATCAAATTGGTTCCAGAACCTTCCCTTTTTCCATCTAATGACCGGTCCCGTAGCGCTGCCCTCGCTGCGCTCCCACGACGTTACCTTTTCTCTCGTCCCCCCCCCCCCCAAAAAAAAGGGCTCCGTGCCGGAATAACCCTACGACGATTTCAAAACCCCCTCTAATATCAACCACATGTGGGTACCTGTGACGCCCTTCTTAGCCTTTTAGCATGTGAGACAGAGAGAGAGGGGGGTGAGGGAGGATGGAGAGAAGGGACGAGGACTGGGAGAGAGAGCGGGATCAGGCCGAGATCAAAAGGCGTTCCCCCCGACGACACGGCTCTAATATGGCCGGTCCGTGGTACAATAATCAGCTCATCTTCGCCGGGGCTCTGGGTCCTCGCGTCCCGTTTGGGACTTTAAGAGGTTGCCCCTCACTGGCAGTCACCTCCGGATGACCCCTCGGTCTTTACAGGGGAAGGGGGAGGGAGGAGGGAGGAGAGCGGAGGGGAGTCTTTGTGAAACTGCACTTATTCGCCTCTGTGGTGGTGATAAAACTTCACACAGCCTAATTGATGGGCTTGCTGACATAACAATGCCTCGTGAAAGACTATAGTGGCCATGCATGGTCCTCATTTACAGACAGCTGGACGGGGAGCACGACCCCCAACGAGGGAGGGGGAGGGAGAGGGAGAGAGAGGGAGAGAGAGGGAGAGAGAGAGAGGGAGAGAAAGGGAAAGGTTGGGGGCTGGGCAAATGAAAGGAACTGTTTGTGTGTTGCCCCTGCAAACTTGTTCATTATTTTGATTGTCTAATTGAGTGATGACACGCTCGGAATAACATGTTTACAGGGTGTGTGTGTGTGTGTGTGTGTGTGTGTGAGACAGTAGCTCGGTGCCTTGACACTAGCCCTCACCAAAGCACCCACATGCACACTTAATGCCTGTAGAATGTCACCCATGTCTCCATAGCAACCAAATGTAATCAAAAGCATTTTAAAACAAAGGGAGTAGATCCTTATAGGACATTAAAATAAAACCTTGCTGGTTCCCAGGTCTGCTCACAATCGGGCCTTTGTTGTGGCTCAGTCTGTGCTGTGATGGACTCTGAGAACCGGTGGGTAATGTTGTATCGGCTGTGGTTTCTGATGAATATTCGTCATCCTATTGGTAAATGCTGTGATCCTATTGGTAAATGCTGTGATCCTATTGGTAAATGCTGTGAACCTATTGGTAAATGCTGTGATCCTATTGGTAAATGCTGGGTGATTTAATGTGTGCTTTTCTTTTTTTCTTCTCACCTCTACCCAGGTTCATTAACGCCAGGAGAAGAATAGTACAGCCCATGATTGACCAGTCAAATCGAGCAGGTAAAGGAATAATCTACTATCCAATATCTCCTGTCCTCCTCCCAGATCCCCCCAAGAACACTTTCAAATCCAATGACAAACACGTTATGCCTCAAGCCTGGATTATTATGAGAGAATCCTCAGATACAACCCACACACACGCACACGCGCACACACATTCAGGAAGTGTGTGTTGGTGGCACTACCCATTAGCTGGTTGACTATAATTGGTGATATCCCAATCTAACCCTGAGAGGTGCTTTAGCAACACGTTCTCTTTCTGTG
Source organism: Esox masquinongy (assembly GCA_016801175.1). Lineage (NCBI taxonomy): Eukaryota > Metazoa > Chordata > Actinopteri > Esociformes > Esocidae > Esox > Esox masquinongy. The sequence continues at coordinate 57,296 of JACXGI010003453.1, read as the reverse complement.
AATTACTAATTGGGCACAAGAGAAGCTGCAGGAATGCTTGGAGCATTTTCAGTTCTCATTCTTTAAGGCTGGATGTTTCAGTCTCTCCTTCTCAGACTTGAGGGGATAGGTGTACGGGAGAGAAGAGGGGAGGGTTTCAATTTGTATCTACTTTGTGTTTTTTAACTCACCGAATTCCCTCAAGCGTCAGTCCTCTGGCTGTCACAGTTTTGTATTCACTTAGCCTATATGTGAATTATCAAGGGTCCGATGCACACCATTGTAATAAACATCATCATTTCATTTAGTAATTGTGGCCGATGTAACTCATTCTGGTCATGAAAAACAACCTAACGGATGAGAAGGGGTTTTATATGATCCATTGATCTCTGATTCCTGGCTGAACACCCTTCACAGAGCAGGACTTTCATTCCTCCGGAAAGGATTAAGGAAGGGTCCGTATTGTAAATTGATCAGGGATTGATTTTCCATATCTGCCACAGTCAGCCAGCAAAAAGCAGTGAAAGATTGAGTCGTAAACATGCCGCTCCGAAATCGAGCAAAGAATCCGCCCAGGAATGTATGTAGCCACCCCAGGCTGCATCGACTGTGACATTACTAAGAAGAAAAAAAAAACAAGTAATTTGTCTTTGAGAGGAAAAAAAAAAGCTTTTTGTTGATTAGCACGCTCCGAGTCTAGAGAGAGCCCCACAGATAGGGGAGGAGATTGTGCAAATGAAGTTAAGCAATTATTAAAATGAGACGCAGCTTTCCAAATCTCAATGACTCCCAGTACAATTACTGCGGTTTGTTAGGAATATTTTATAGATAGAGGGAGATGAGAAAGAGACGGAGAGCCTGCGTTCAGTGTGGCAATCTGCAATCTCTCCAAAGACAGCATGACTAACAGCTCCCCCTAATCTCCAGGGTTTACAGATTAGTATGGATTAGGCTGTTTAGTCCGGGAATATGCTTTTTTCTACAGACTCCACAAGGCTCATACTTAATAGGGCTAATAATAGAACAATATGGCCTAATTTGATTACTAATGCAGACGGTGTTGTTATTCTGATCATATCATGCTATTATTCTATCGCGTAAATCCTAATCAATTGTTTTATCTTCTGTAATCTAGACAAGTCACTGGAAAAAAAATCTCAAATCACGTCATAAATAAATCATGGCAACGGTGGGATGCAGAAATAGTACGATTTGAATCCCAGATGGCCCATATTGTGTCTATCACTGGTCTTGACAGAGAACGTCCTGGTCTCATCTAATGGCATGCTTTCTTTTCTCGGTTAGAGAACAATGCATTATCTCTTCTGTTCTCTAATGTTAGTGTGTGTGAGAGAGAGAGAGAGAGAGAGAAAGAGAGAGAGAGAGAGAGCTTGTGTGTGTGTGTGTGTGTGTACTCATACAGTGTGTGGGTTTGCGTGTGTGTGCGTGTGTGTGTGTGTGTGTGTGTGTGCGTGTACTCATACAGTGTGTGGGTTTGCGTGTGTGTGTGTGTGTGTGTGCGTACTCATACAGTGTGTGTGTGTGTGTGTCATGTGTCAGTCATCGGTGGCACAGTGTATTGCAGTATGTTTGGACAGGAGCTGGGACAATGTGCTGATTGTGTGGTGTGTCTTCTCTTTCTCCCCCCCCCCTTCGTGTCCACATTTTGACTACAATCAGGTTTTCTTCTTGATCCTTCAGTGAGTCAAGGAGCGGCCTACAGTCCGGAGGGCCAGCCCATGGGCAGCTTTGTGCTGGACGGCCAGCAACACATGGGGATCCGGCCAGCTGGTAAAGCCCCCCCCCCTATACTGTTTACCGGCCTCTGTTCTGTGTATGTGGATAATAACCAAAGCGACCTGTTACCGTGTGACTACCAAAGCACCGACGGCGTGAGGCGTCGAGCCCCGCTTGCCCCACACGTCACCTCACACGACGGCACCGCCGAGCCGATCTCAACCAATGTCACGACACCTCTGACGAAGCACTGCATCCCAGCGAAGCCCCCCACCCCCCCACCCTTTCCCCTCAATCCACCTTCCTTTCCTCGGCAACTCCCCCGGTCATCGCCCTTTGCCTGCTACCCACCTGCTTGTCTTTTTCCCACTGGGATATAAAAGGCCACTCAGATCTTTGTGGGGAAGGGGCGGGGGGCTGCGGGCACTCACGCTATCTAACCGTTTTTTGTTTTGTCTTTTCCCTCTTCAGACTTAACCAGTGCTTCCTCCTACCAGGGTGTCTGTCTGCTTTGACCTGTCAGTGATTCGACCTTTGACTTTCTGCTGACCTTTTTTCTCCCCCGACGTGTTTCTCCTCTCGTAGGGCCTATGAGTGGAATGGGGATGAATATGGGCATGGATGGGCAATGGCACTACATGTAACCATCCGTCTTGTAAAGCGAAATACAAAGAACAAGGGGGAAGTAAGTATAACAGGACTTCATGTTTTCCTTGGCTTTCCTTTTCTAACCCAGGCTTGTGGGTTTTCTCCTCAGACCCCCGTTACCCTACCGCAGTCCGCCTTTCGTTCCCACCCCCGTCTCACGCCCCCCCATCCCCCCACCCCCACCCCCCGCGCGGCAACCTTGAGTGTGGTCGGTGTAGCACGGTGCTTTAAGGGCAGAAGGGGGGGGGCTAACTAGCTACTGGAGGATGAATGGTAGCCTGGGAATAGTGTGGTGTGCCGCCATGTCATGAGGCTTTATCCTTACTGTCACTGGGAGGGAGAGTGAGAGAGAGTGAGAGAGAGAGAGTGAGAGAGAGAGAGAGAGAGAGAGAGAGAGAGAGAGAGAGAGGGACTTGTGGCGCCAGCCCAGACAACAGAAAAACAACCACCCCGACCAACAACCCCTGCTAGCTAGCGTGGCATGTACCCATGCCGCGCATTTATTTATCACAACAGGCCCATCGTTCTCCCCATCTCCGACAGCCAATGCAAATGTTGGACTTTTAGGGAAAAATAACATCTCCAGGGGCAGGGTCTGACGAGGAGAAATTAAGCAGGCTCCAGTGAAGCGATAAAGAAGGAGAAGTGAAACTGTCCTCCGAGTGACATAAATCTGTCTGGGGAACGATTGATGCCCAAATTATCTTATATGCAAAGACGGGAGCCCTGCAGTACATTACGGTCCCTGGGCGAGATATACGGGCCGTGGGTGACACGGCCGATCCTTCACTGGGGGGGGGGGCGCCTGGCGACTAGGGGCGAGACAGCGGGGGCCGTGTTTTGATTATTTTTTTTACTGGAGGGGCCATTGACTATCCCCAACATGAGACACAGAGACAAAGAGAGACATTTAAAGGACTGAAGACATTAAGAACGGCTGAGTTATAAAAGAGAAGATCTCTCGCTCAATCTCTCTTCCTCCCTCTCCCTCTCTCTCTATATGGCCGCTGTCTGATTAAGCCTGACCATTCCGCCTCCCGCTAGTGCCACAGTGCTGACATTTGAGAAATCAAGACGTATCGCATCCCAAAGGCGGCCGGGCAGAGGAGATTTTATTTAACACCTAAACTCCTTTGCCCAATGAGGCACAATATAATAACACTTACATTGATTAAAAGAACCCTTTATATGTAAATGGAGTCTGGATATTACAAAGGGTCACCACAACCCTTCCATAGACTGAGCCCATTTCAGCCTTTTTTCACTCTCTCTCTCTCTCTCCTCATCGCCTCCTGTCTTTGCTAATGGCGTCAGGAAGGGGGAAAAAAAACCTTCTGGAAGCAATGTTCCCTAAAACAGCCACATAGAGACAACATTTGCTCAGCTTGGCTAATTCTTAATATAGGCTATATAATTTTGAGACTATTTAATTACATAACATATTTTATGCTTCATGACCAATTACATTAATAGCTTAATACAGAGGAATATTATCCTCTCTTGATTTGATTACACCGCCACACAATATGGTATTTTTGGTACTTAATTATCGCCAGCCATTGAGCAGGCCTGCTCTGCCAGAACAGAACAGGCAGAGATAGGGATGGGGGGAAGAGAGGGACTGGTCTCACCGGTCACCATTAAAGTCTTCAGACTTTACCACTCCAGTTAATAAAGGAGGGGAGGGGGGAGGGGGGGGCACATATCTACTTAACAGAATGACTGCAGCTTACAAGACTGGAGATTACCAGCTTACAGTGTCAAAAACATCTGCTGGGTCTTTTAACAGAGTCCGCTCAGGTTATACGGAGGTGAGGGCCCACCTCGGCTCATACTCTGGCCCAGCTCCACCCACTGGGTCTTTCTTCCAATCAGAATCGCTCGTTCATCGCGGCATCTGCTGTCCCTTTTCTCGCTCCTTCTTTTCCCCTCTACCCTCGCCGCCTGTGTAATTTCTTAATTGCGTTGTACCAAGGTGGAGGAATGCAGAGAGCGAGCACGCCTGGTGACCTTGCAGCGAACCTCCCCCATACCCCCCCCCCGGCCAGCCCCTCTCTCGTCAGAAGGGTTGATACCCCTGGGATTCATGTTACAAAGCGGCCAAACCAGGCCCCGCCGGCACCAGCTCCAGAATGCCCCAGACCTGCCTGCTCTCTCCCCAGGGTCCATCACTCTGGGCCAGGTCTGTTCCCATACTCCAGTCCCAGGCCCTGGGCCTCCTGCCAAAAAAACCTCATCCACCATCACTAGCCTCCCCTCTGTTGACAACAAAGACCCCCCTGAACAACTAAACAGAGGCACCGCTGACCAGGCTCTGTCTCCTCCACTGCGGTCTCCGCATGTCAACCCAGGGCCCCACTCTCCATACCAAGGTGTATCCCATCAGCATATTCCTCCCTCCGCCTGTCCCTCCATCTCTTTCTCCCCACTCCGTTTACTTTCTTTCTCTCTCTTTCTATTCCTCACTACTTTTATCACTCCGTTGCGTCTCTCTCGTGCTGTTGTTTTCATTGTGCTCTTAAGAGGAGCACTTTGTTTTGTTTGAAAGGGCCTCTTATTGGAGAGGAAAATGCAAAGCCTTTATGCTAGTCTTAGACTGGCGTGTTGTGATAGTTAACTGAGCTCTAAATTATTTAATAACTTCTTTAAGGGTTTTTAAATCAAATATGTTCACAGTAGCGTATCCCCGAGAGAAAAGGCCTCTATTCGGTTTGTCACTACATTCAACGGGGGAATTGACTGCTCTGCCTCTAGAAGTATTAGCGCTGCTAACATCAATATTGCTGCTGGCTTCTCCACTCATCCTCCAAGACAACGGTGTGTGGATGTTTGGAGATCACTTTTCAACCTGACCAGGAATCTGACCCTCCATCATGTAAAAGAGTGATACAGTAGCTTTTTCAGCTTGTCAAATCCGAATGTCTGAGGTAGCGTATGATGTTTGGGGCACGTGTAATCTCAGTAGCAGCAAATGTGTTGTTTTTTTTTCTTCCCCTTTACACCACAGGATGAGTCCACATTGCACAATGGATACATTATTTATTGTTTCATGTCAAAGTCGTGGTAATGCAGGGAATGGAGTAGGATGAAATGTTTTCACTTTTTCCATTCGAGTCAGTGCTTGTTTCTAACCCCCCCCCCCCTCTCTCAGGTCTGCAAGGCATGCCGGGGGAGTACGTACCTCAGAGTGGTCCTATGGACATGAGCATGGCCCCGCCAAGTTACAACCCCACTCATCAGATGACCCCTCACCCATCCCAGCATCGACACGGAACCCCTCTCCACCACTATCTACCCGGCCCCCACCATCCGCACCATCATCCTCACCACCACCACCATCACCCTCAGCACCACCCTGCCATGCTAATGCACGGAGGACCCCCCTCTCACCCAGGAATCACCATGTCTGCACAGAGCCCCCCCCTTGCTGACCCCCATTGACCCAAGCGCTGGAGGACAAGGCCTGGACATCCACGCCCAATAGTATAAGGGAACGTTGCTACCACGACGACATCACCAACAACAGCAGCTACTACGAGAAAAAAAACATCAACAACCACAACAATGCTACAAGAAAGTTATTTTGAGACTATTTTTCAGAATAAAAGAGCGAACCCTTTTGACCAGAATTAGACATTAAAAATGGAATTCCAGATGAGCTGTGATGATTTTTTTCTTCTTTTTTTTTTACTTGTCAATTTTGTTACTTACATCCAAACGGAGGACCAAGCAGACAAGAACACTTTGTAAAGTCTTGGGCTTTTGTTAAAGATTAACAAAAGATATTTCGACGAGGACACACGCGCAACTACAGACACGCGCGCACTTAAGACACGCATACACACAGTACAGACTCTCTCTCCAGTGACACGTTCAACTCATTTTCAAACGAAATCAGTCTGGAAGATTGAGAGAAAAAACAAAATAAAAGACAAAAAGACTCCAAGAGTTCTAACTACTGTAGTATAAAAAGTATAGAAACTAAGTTAAAACTTGTGCATTTTTTTCGTTGATCACTCAATTTATGTTTCCTGAGCTAGTTCTAGAATAAAAGGTTAACCCTTTCTCTCACACTGTGTGTGCTCCTTTCTGGAGGAGGAACTGTCTCAGCGCAGCAGCAGCACTATAACAAAAGAAAAGATGGAACATCTCAAAAACGGACGCCCATTCGCTCCCAAACACAGCGACAGGCAGAACAGCCTCTGTACCCCATATAAAACAGGGCATGATGGGAAAAGGCTGCTAAATGACACCTGATCTCTCCAGAAGATTCCGTTTGAACATATTTCATGCCCCTTTTTTTGGTTCATGAATGAATGTTGCCCTTTAGGTATATAAAAAGGTTCTTAGTTTGAATTGCCCAAGCACTGGATTGTGTTGGTTTTATATTATTATAATTTTATTTTTTTGTATCCTGGACTCTTATTGACAGAGCATATTGAAGGAAGCTTAATAGTGGAAAATCAGCATCCTACTCTGCTTCTTAGCCTCTGGATCAACAAACTTGCCATATGGACAATAATGACACAATGGTGGATTCTTTGGCACTGGGAGAAGCATTTGATGGTTGATGCACCAAAAAACCTAAAACTTAAAAAAAGAAGAAAAAAGAACTTAAATTATGAACTCAAAGCTTTGGGAAAAGCTAAGAGAATATTGTAACAAACTTCGTACAGAGTTCAGTCTATTAATTGTTTCATGTTAGATATTCTATGTGTTTACCTCAATTGAAAAAGAATGTTTTTGCTAGTTTCAGATCTGCTGTGGCATTGATATTGTATGTCCATGAATTCCTTCCTTTTTCAGCACGTGTTCCTCACTAGATGATAAAATGCCGTCTCCCTTAAGCTTTGTCAAAAATACATTAAATACTTGTATGAGGACTGTGACGTAATGTTTAAAAGGTGTTCAGTCACAAATGCTGTAATAAATATTTCATTTTTGATTTTTGTTAGATTTTTGTGTGCTGTGTGTTACAAACATAACTATTTAGTCATTGGTATATATTTTATTATATTTTGTATATTATAATAATATGAATATTAATGATAATATGTGGTATTTTGAATTGTATTATTATTAATGTTCATATTGTTTTTATATTCATATTTTTATTTATTATTGCAAAGTTATAATGGTCATGGTTTTTACAGAAAAGTTTGCCTAAAACCATCTATTAATATTAGTTCCTACAAAGCTCAATTGTTCATTCTAAGAAATGTCCGCACCCATTGGTTACATAACCTGTCAAAGCTTAGAGTCACAAAAACCCCAAGGGATTGAAACAAAATTAGATTTCTGGTTTTTCGCAAGTCAACCTGCCGACCTGTCGCAACCAACCAAGTTATTTATTTCATATTAATTGTAAATCTTTTTTTTATTACATTTGCAATGTTTTGCTTTGTCAGATTCACACATTTGTCATGAGGTTTTTGTTTTTCGTTGTCATAGTAGTGGAAATTGAGTTGTAAAGACATGTTGAGTTTATTTACGTGACATTTTAGATTAATTTTAAACAGATAATCAATTTAGATACAGTTGAACATAACGACAATCACCATAGTTTCATCGTTAATTTCAAACAATAGAACGTGCATTTGTCCCTTCCCTTGTGATGCAGCCGTTTCCAACTGAGAACAAGAGCATCAGCCTACATGTGCTGCAAGTTGATATTTCCGCCGTTTTACAGCGGCCCCTGCCGGCGTAACCAGACACGCCCACGGGTTCACTGACATTCTTTTGATATCTCTTTGCCAGTGTTTGCCCGCGGCAATAGAAGTCGTAGCCTTAAACCAGAAATGACAATCTCTCCGAATCGCAGGATGAAATCTTTCTGCCCTTCAGATATGGGCTCTAACTCCAAAAATGTTGTAATGACGGCTTATTTTTACACTGTCCATAGTACTATTGTAAAGCATAGGCCTAGTATGTTGTATTTATTTTTTTCAAAAGGAAAAAACCGTAAATATTAGTGTGAATGAAAATGATGTAAAAAATGTTTTTTACCATAGAAATTAAGTGTCTTACATTCTGAGTAATTCGAAGATGACTACATGTATGCATGTAGTATTTGGTCGTTTAAATAGACCACTGTATGAGAGAACTATGGCTTATGGGCTTTTCCGTTATAAATCCCCTGCTCGCCCTAAATTGTTGCATATAGGTGATTTATGATGTTGGGTTGTTGCTTCAAACCAAGCATAGAGCTGGTGGAAATCGGAACATTTTGCTGTTAATTATGTTCACTTTTATGGCAAATTAAAACATTTAAAGGCGTCATATCAGGGATCTTGAAGCCAAAACACAAATTCCCTCGTGTGCGATTTTAAATCTGCTAAATAATATTTGCTCCTATATATTTTTTAAAACGTTTCTAAAAAGATATATTATCATATATATATATATATATATATATATATATATATATATATATATATATATATATATATATATATATAT
>JACXGI010003453.1:34201-48373 GCA_016801175.1 Esox masquinongy | reverse complement strand
AAAAATTAAATATGTTTATATTAAAACACAAACCAAATACAAAATAATCAAGCAAATAGACGATGCACAATATTTTCATATGGGCTTAGCTTGCCTTCGCTTTGTAAGGTTAGACAAACGTATTTTTTCATCCGCGTTCGCAATGCATTTGATGATGCATTATTTAAATTGTTTAAATTGTTATAAACTGTTTTATCAGCCTATATGTGTATTAAACGGAAGGAAGAGCTCTCAGTTTTTTCTGGAGATGATCTAAAAGATAAAAAACGGCTGGATTATTGTGGATGGTAGTGGTGGCGGCGGTGTGGTGGAGGGTGGGGGGATTTTAATATTAATCGTTTTTTTTCTCCGTTTTCCCTTTCTCCCTTTTCGAGGAGACAGAAGGTAGATTGCCTCTGCTGCTTCCCTTTGCCGATTCGGTGTGACAGGAATGATGGATGATCCAGCCGAGCTAAACAACTCCGCCCCTTCATCTCCTCCCTGTCAAAGCTAGTTCGGGTACTGCTGCAGGAATAAAATAAGGAATATTCCCCCTTCACTGTTCTGCACAACACAACACCACCCGGCCTTCCTTCCCACTCCCTTCTATCTCCTCTCCCCAAACAACGATATTAAATGTCCACAATACCCTGCAGAACACGACGCCGTGGCTGGTTGTGTGTACACAAGCAACATGTTAATAAAGCCCTACATGATAATATCGGATCTTCTTCTAGAGCACCTGGCAAAGTAGGTTATTCGATCTGCAACACTGGCTCGGGCTTTGGGTTGAGCTTTAGGCGCTTTGGGGTGAGTCTGAAGAAACAGGGTAGCCTACAGTTACAACGGCTAATGTGAACAAAGTGGGGTTATTCCCAATAATAAGCCACGTTATTTTAAAATAAGTTCTGCGTCAAGCTACACCTAAGTTTGCTCGATGTTTTTAAGCTTTCTTCTTTGGAAATGCTGCACTGGCGGTGTGCGCGTGAGTGGTGAGGCTTCGTGCGTCCCTCGCATTGCAGCTGGTCTCCCTGGCTTTGCTTGGGAACAGATTTTATTTAGGGCGGGTTTTTATCTTCTGTGTTTCATTTTCGTTTTTTGTGTGTTGCCCTCCTTTTTTAACATTTCAGCAGTTTTCTCTGGTTTTGCCATAAGGTGTTTCTATGACTACGTTGTGTATGAGAGCGGGTCAGAGGCGGGGGTCCCCTGGAGAAAAGGCCGCATTTCGGTGATCATTTATCAATGTCAACCGCATAATGATTCTCCCTGCAGTCCCCTATTGATGAGGATAATTACATTAGCTCGGACTGACTGATCAATAAAGCACGGGGAAAATGGTTTATTAGCCTATAGCACACCGAAAAGGATTGTGGAGGCCAGGGGAGGCTTGTTGTTTTGTTTGATAAAACTGGTTTAGAGGGGAATAGGGACAGAGTATCTAGTTGAGGTAGAATTGGAAACAAACTTAACTTTGACGTAAGGAACATTGGAGATAAGACGACATGGGCTATACTTTACGTTGCTGTGCCTTGATTCGACTTTGTGGGGATAGTTCAATCGCCTCAGCTGTTTTGATGAATGTGGATGGAAAACACGTGTTTTATACGATCTCAGAGATGCGTATTCTACATTTTTCGTGGGTCTAGGATGCTTTGTTTAGGCTGGGCTATGTAATAGCCTAAGCTACTAAACATTTCCCAACTGCAGATAGAAAAAAAGAAAATTCGGCTGAAAAACAGAATACTGTAGTGGCCCCAGAGAATTTGTTCCACAGTGCTGCGTATAGTTTATGTTCGTCAAGAGCCTATGTTTACTTTTACTTTCAATGTATAGCCCTAATGCAAACTTTGAGGATGTGAATGAAGAAAGGGATGTGTTTAAAAACTCGTGTGTTTATAAGCATAATAAGCCTAACCATATCTGTCTCCGTGTGTATATCTGTGTGTGTTTTAATTGTCAACAACTTAACCCCTGCAGGAATGTTGCTAGCTCTTACTCATAATTCTCCGTAGTTCTTCAAGCCAATTCTCATGTACTCTTGATAAACGCGTTTACTGAAGACAACTCCAAACAATCTATTTATTATATTTTTATTGCAGAATCCGAATAAAATTATTTATATTTATTCAAAGAGTGCCTGCAGCAACCAAAAGAATACACCCTATATAGTTAAACGGCATTTCTTTTTAGAAATAGTCCTACATGTTGCCTAAACAATTTCTCGTCCTTACCACACTATACGGTAATATAAATATTGATAGGCCTTTAGGTTCGTTTAATAATTTTAATAATAATATAATAATAAGTGTTTGTTTAAAATGTGCATGAAATTGTAAAATTACATAAACGATTAATAAAAATAAACAATCGTAAACTAAAATTTAATGGATGACCATCATTAAATAATTGACTAAATTTGAGTAGGCTATTGAGATGCATCATACAGTCAGTCACCGCGGATAGTACCACACTCTGCATGCCACTGCACGCAGGATAAATAATAAATACTTAAGCAATACGGCTGTTAATAATCTAAGTGGAAACTTGCCTTAAAATGATGTGGTAGTAAAGCATAGAACGAACGCTGGAGATTTCTGTTTCAGGGGAAAATCAAATTAATGCAGACTAATGTTGAGGACTTTTTGCGCTTGGTCGCTTTTTTGAATTAGAGCCGATTTCTTTACACTCCAGTGCTGCATCTCTTTTTAAAAATGAGTGACAGGTTTTGCACTCTATTCTCATCTTCTCCCTTAAAACGTAATGAGGTTAAATTTCTAATTAGTTAAATCACATAGCTAAAGGGGGCAGAATCGGCCACAGAAACTGCAGTGCAATGGTCAGCCTTGTCCGGGCATTGGAAAAATGGAAGAGGACGTGCGCGTGTGAGTGGAGAATAAATAAAGCGCAATAAAGAAAATAGTCAAGCCGCGAGGTACAGTTTGAGCCTTTATATTTATATCAGTTAAGATTTAATTAAGCCACCCTCAGGCTGGACGATCTGATATTTCCTCATTAGTTTGCTTTCCCCAATGCTGAGTGTTACAAGGGCTTAAAGGGTGTCAACATTTGACCAGTTTCCCACTGAAATAATCACGGTTCATAGCTCGAGGACTTCAATATTCTGCAAATAAATCTTGCCTCATTCGGCGGAACTAACAGGCGCAGAAATGTTGATAATTCATCGTTGTATATCTAACTTGCATTTATGTTAAATTCCTACGCTTATTTGAACAACATTTTTTTGAAATAACTTGCGGGGAGCTTAGGGCAGCAAGTGAGACATTTCACGAGAACTGTAAATAACAGAAAGGTTCTGGCAATGGAAAGGCGCTGCAAAAGGAAGGGGGGGAGAGTGAGGCAGTGGAGAGAGAGGGGATGAAGAGAGAAGGACAGGCTGATAGAGAATCACGGAGGGAGGGCAGAGAGCAGAAAGAGAGAGAGAGATTCTTCCCCTCATCTTTACTGAGTACAAGCGGACCCATGGGCACTGTGCTCCAACATCATGGCGACCCCTTCTGGAAGAGAGAATAATGTGTTCATGCTTGGAATGCACTAATATGCCTTTCCTTCTTCCTCATCGCTACATATGCATTTGATAAGATTTGGTTCGCTTACTATTTTGAAGCGATAAATTAGTGTATATCGAAAATACTAAAAAATGTGGGAAATTTCTAGTAGTCATTTTTTATTTTACTATATTAAGTGTTGATACTTTGCAACAGCCTAGTCAAAATGAGGTGATTGCTTTTGTATTTTACCATGATCAAAAAAATCAAACCGCCTATAAATCACATCGACCCATGACTAATGATTTATCTTTCATTTCGGGTTCTTTCATTTACACCGTCCTCACATATTTCTCCTTGGTTGGCATGACGTTTTATGAAACGAATTTTGAGACATTCACATTATTAGGTGTACATAAACAAAAATGAGCAAAACGATGGTCAATACCGTTTATCAGAAGTCTCAGCATACACAGCCAAGACGACCCTGTATACAGGTGACCCCTAAAGACTCTTAACATCTATTTACTCACGGGTATAGACCTCCTTATGCATGTATTAGGTGAGCCATTGATGTTATAATCAATAAAAATTGATTTCAGGGTCAATATGTGGGCTCTGGGGACCTGTAGCAAGACGTGTATTTCTGGTGCATAGGCTAACCCTTTCCTTCCTTTATTAAGGTTTCCAACATCATAACCAATCCAAAAATGAGCCACCTCTGCTCAGGACTGTCAGGAGCAAGAGTAAGCAGCATGGCTTAAGTCACACAGCAGTGATCCCGAAGCACTCTGCTCTGAGTAGTTAACGCGACGACCATTAATCTTAGCCCACTTGAAGATTATGACTGAAAGAATGGTATCAGTACCCATTATCTTCTCGGATGGCAGTAAAAACTGCTGCTTATTTATCAAAACATAGTAGTGTATCTGAACAAAAGAGGGAGAGAGGTGGACAAAGACAGATGAAAAACCAAATCGGAAGAGGGAGAGTCGGTGTCACTTGAACGTGGATATACACAATGCCACTTATTGTTTACATATCCTTCTTTCCTACTGAAGAGAAACTTTAAAGGAGAATGTGGAATTGTAAACTTTAAATTTAATTACTTTGTTAAATACAATATTCCAGAGAAAATAGCTCCTCTGTTTTTATATAATTGTTATTAAAAGCAGTATTAATATCCTTATTAATAACATTATTGGTATTAATACCCTTATTATTAAAAGTAGTAGCAATACAATAGTCTATTGGTTTTATATATATATATATATATATATATATATATAATTTTATATTTATGATTACATTGTTGACAAATGATTACATTGTTCATAGGACTACTGCATGACTGTAATAAACGGTAAATAAAATGTTGATTTATAATACATCTCAGCAAAATCTTACCGCAAATTACCACAAAAACTCAACCGATAAATAGTATGAATGCTTTATTACTATGATGATTTTAGGAGTAGGCTACATTACACAGAGCCATCAAATGTAAGCTCAGCGGCTTGTTGTCGATAACCACATTCAGTCCACGCTTTCCGAAGTCTGGTCAAATAAGAAATGCCATTTTGTTAAGAACCCTACACGACATCCAGAATACAAAAAGAAAAAATAGAAAATATTTAAAAAATATATCAAAATGTCCACAAAAAATGCATAGGCAAATTCATGAAATAATGCTAAACACTTTTCGAAAGAACTGACTCTACAGTGAAAACAGATACTCAACTTATTACACGTGATAAAACAATATGAAACGGTTTCTTGAATCCACGCGTTTGTAAGGCGGTTGATAAGTTTGTATAATTTCGATATAAATAAAGGCCAAGTCAATATATTTAATGATCGACATTTCCCATCATAAATCAGAATGTGGACGCTGTCATAAGACATGGATGAGCCGGTCGCACATTTGTGCACGTCTGTCTCAAAAGCCGGCTCTAAGGTCAAAACAATTAAATAAATGCTGTGGCCAGCATCATCCTAGATAGACAAGCTGTCTAATCTCAACCGAAATGGGCCGACTCAACTTTGGGAGGATGAAGATGATACCCGCAGTAGGCCTAACAAGGAACACTGTTGTTCAATACCATGTTCAGTTCACCTAGCTGTATTCATTATTTTTATCTTCCCTGGTCTTTCAATTTTCTTTAATTGAATAGACTTGTATATAGGCTGTTTCAGTCATCCATGATCACTACCCCTATTTAATCCATTCTACAGCAGGTTGTCTTTCTTCTTTTCATAGTCTGGGGAGCTCCAGAATCAAAATGAAAGGGTTTTCTACCAAATTGTTTTATCTTCACTGTGCTGTGGAATAACATCCTCTATATATCTTGTCACTAAACCACTGCAATAGTGTTATAGAGTGGTGACATCCTGCATGGCTAAATTCATGTCATAGACATAGAAAACCACTTAACTCTGCAACATACATCCAGCCTGCCAGTGTTTGTGGGCCAAGCGAGGGGGGCAGTTAGGCAGAGGACACAGATTGCAGAAGCCTGTTAGCAGTCGGAAGCTCCAGTGCTGAAAAGCTATAGCGGGTGTCAAGAACTTTTTTAGCACATCGCCGCAGCTGGTGGCAATAAATAGCAACAGCAGCATATCCAAACTATGACATAAGGTTATTTGGGTCTCCGGCCACTCCACAGTGGCGTGTGGGTTTAAACACAGTCATCCGGAATGACTAAAAGCTGGCTGAATGGCAAACAGGTTTGTTTCTCAACAAAAGGGTATCAACTACTGTCAATATCCAGATAGCCTCTCTGCCAAAAACAAGAGCTATCTTATCTTTGTCTAGGTAAGCCGTACCCTAGAGAGAGCCATCGTGATAAACAGCGTCTGGGCCAATAGAAAGCCTGTTTTCTGGCTGTGTGGGAGGAAACAGAGGAGGCCACTGGAGACAGGAAGACTTCAGAAAGTGAAAAGCACTTTATGGTGGCCCACCTGAACTAGGATTTCACTCTAAGCCAATAGGAACGAACCGTGAGAACTACAACACAGGGCCGTGAGGCACGTGAGCTGTGTCGAATGGACGACAAACATCACATCTCAATCTGTGTAAACGTAACGCCACTATTGCTGATTCTTTTTAACAGCTCTTGGCCCATGATAACCCTCAGATGTCATGTGACACTGTCAGGTCTCAACAACTGTAAGACACCATTGACCCTTTCATAGGTCGACTACTGTATATGCAGGATGTACTGGTGCGGAGTCGTATTTTTACCTGTCACAGGGAACTCAAGGATTTGGTGCCTAGGTTGAACCCAGACCCAGAGTGGTGCTTGAGTATTTTGGGTTAAAATGAGTTGTAAAAGTGACAAACTGCCCCCATTCCTCAGACAGGGAGCACAGGAGCCGACAAGACGCTCGCAGCCAAACAGTTAATTGCTCGCCACAGCCAGACCCAACAAAATGCTCATAAAACATCACGAAAGAGACAAGTCCAAACCCCCATCCCTCCCCCTCCCTCCATTTCTACACTCCTCCGGCTAACCTTCCGCCTCCATCACTCCTCAATCCCTCCACCCCCGGTCCTTCCACAATTTTCCAGCGCAAAAATATTATGTTGCCAGTGGCAACAATTTAATAAAATAACCAATCACATCTGCCTTTTCAAACAATTCCATGACAAAGCACGACCGTGCGTGATGGTGGGTCGTCCCATCTCAGTGTTGTTAGCATCCCCGGTCAGGATTTATTATGCACTGATAAATGACCATAGGGCTGGTTTCGTCAAGAACTTGGCTGTGCATTTGTGAATGAGTGTGAGTGTTGTGCTGAACGCAGCTCGCTGAGCCCACCGCCATCAGCAGCATTAGTGAGCTCTGATTGCGCTCCGTCTCGGGGCCGAAGCTCTGCTCTTATCGCTAATCGCAGCCTGTGGTTACAACAGCCCATAATACTAACCCCACTCCCCTGTCTCCATGGCCACCGTCAGCATGAGCATCCCCTCCCCAGCCGGCTCTTAAGTACATTTATTTCATTATAACAAGCCAGCGACAGCTCTCGTCAGGCGGTGGCGCTCCCAATCGGAGCACAAGTGGGAGGGTGCGCCAGCGTTTATTTTTCCTGTATCCGATTCTGCCCCCGCAAGCCTCCCTCCGATATCTTTTAGAATGTCACAGACCTGTGCCACCTCCCCATCTTCCCTCCCGCTCTCACGTACTCCCCCTCCCTGCGCGGCTGGCATGGGCTTCTGGGTGTCACCGGTCTCGGGCTTGATCCACACTGGGAAGGGGAGATGACACGGTATCTGGGTCACTTCTGTCAGAGTCCAAATGCCACTCAGGGGGTCTGACCTTTCAGATGGGCGATGCTGCTGCTCCAGATCTCTATGCAGTCTGCCCCCCACCCCCACCACATCACCGCCACCACCGCAAACCAACCCTCCACTCAAAGGCCTCTTTCCACCACTCCACTCAAAGGCCTCTTTCTGTCCTGCTCCTCTTCTTTCTTTTTTACCCATGTCAATTCAATTTACAGCGAGGGGAGCAAATCCCAGCCGACAGGCATGTATATCTAATGTAAATACGGCTGACGCAAGCTCTATCAGCTTCGACCTGAACCACGTCATGGCCCTTAACGATGCCTATTGACCCAACGCAGATCACATGGCACACGAAACAACTCCAAATATGCGCCTTGGGTTTCTTTGAAGTCACGGCTACACCTCAAGCATACACTTTTAACAAATGGGGACTCAAGTTAAAACGCAATACCTCACTTAGCAAGAAGACCCGGTCATCACCTTTCAACCTTCCAACACAGTATCCCTTATCCCAGACATTTTTTGGTTTCCACAACCAGGCATTCACTCTTAACGGGAAGTGACTTGTGTTACCTGAACAGCTTAATCCGATACTCCATGCAGCTCATTTAAGGCTGCCACAGAAACTGGGTTACGAGTGGCCGTCCGAGCGTCAGTTAGCCTAGCATCGAGGTGCACGTGATCGCCAGTCATTTCAGGAATACATTTTGGAGGGCGCCACTCTGAAGTTTTTCTCCCAAAGCTGAGGACTCTCTTGGCTTGTCCCACTATGTCAGTGACTCGTACCCACCTCCCTTTCAACAGCTCAGCCTGGATGGGCTACAGTCATCCGGCTATCCAATAAACACTCATCATAACACATAACCTGTCAGTCAGATCTCCACCCCACTGCCCATGTAAAAACCTCGACTTGTAGCCTTTTACACGGTTCGCTGTTGCTTTTTGAATAACACAGTTTGATTACAGGCTGTTACCGAACAAAAATTGGAAAGGAAAAAAAAAATCTGCTCAACACATCAGCTTCTATTGGAGGTCTGTGAAGAGAGTAGCGACTCCCTGGGTGTTACTCGACCCTCCGAAACATGTTTCTAATCTAGGAAAGCTTGGGCCAGTCTAAACCTTTATTTATTTCCACCGGCTGTGGAAGTCTTCCTAGTGGGGAGAGTCTGAGCAGACGGAGACTCCCCTGGAAGAGGAGCTCGTTGCCTGGGGCAGATACAGGCTAGGACTCCCTCACCATAAATAACCAAGGACCGCTGAGGAAGTCAGTTTGGTGGTCCGAACATCTGCTCTTCTGGAAGGAGGGAACCTACACCTCTATTTCCTTCTACTGCACCATCTTTTTGATTCAGAAGTCTGGCAGCTTGGTGGGAGAGGATATATCAGGCCAAGACACAGCTCTCTTTATTGTAGACTTCTATTGGCCTGCGGGCCCAAACTGACCAGCCAGGCAGAGGTTTGGGAAACCACAGTGACACATAGTATCCTCAGCACACATCAACACTGTTAGATATCCAATAAAACACACAAGCATTTCACACAATGCAGAATTAAATAAAATTTATGGATCAACACAGGAAATCTTTTACAGAAAAGAAAACTCTGAACGACCACAGCAAATACTTGTCCAAGTTATTCACAATGTAAGAGGACCTCATCTCATCCACCAGAAAGGAAAGCCAGATTTCACACCTTCGTCCAGCCGTTCAGGATGGAACCATGAGGTGCTATTCTCTGGGTTCTCAGATCAGATCACAGGGAGCCTTGGTTCCTCATGACCCCTCCACTTGAGACTGTCCTTATTTGGAGAGCCGTTTCACTACCCCATTGTGGTGACCAGAACGACAAATCTAAAAAGAGATGGCAGACCAGACAAGGGAACGGAAAACAAAATAAAGACGTCAACTTTCATAAAATCACCTGATGGAACCTTTATCTAAATTTGTTCTCGAATCATGGAAATCTCTCCATCTGACGCCTGTGTCGACCCCATTGCCTTTGAAGCGGGTTTAAAAAAAAGCGCTATTTGGCTTAGCATTGTGTACAGAAACTAATTTATAGGGGTTGACCCCAGCTCCTCTTTTGTGCGACAGTCATCTTGGGAAACAATGGCAGGAAGGCTTGAAACCTGAGAGGAACTGAATCTGCTGTTTACAGTTTTTTTTCTTTTTAATTCTTTCTTTGCAGCTCCGTAAAATGTTCCCCACTCAGTTCTGAAAAAAAAATTGTTTTTGTGTCCAAGAGGAGCTGTAAAGTGATGCCTAAGCATTCCAAGGCCTGGCAATAAGGCTGTTTAACTGGACACTTGGGGAGAGTTGTTTTGTATTAGGATTCTGGGTTGGAGCAGGGGGCTGTGGACCTGACTGAGGAAGCCAACCTGCGACCCAGCCACAAACCTCCGGCCTCCTTATGGCAGGACCCAGGCCTAAATGGGAGCCGGCTAAAGGTCAGAGGTTTAATGGTAACAAATCATAAAACACTTCACTGCTAAGCACCCCGCCCCCTCTATCCTACATACACGCTTAACATTTTACTATTCTTATGGGGACCGACATTATTCCCTCTTCCCCAACCTTTACCCAAATTCTAACTTTAATCCTAAACCTAACCCCTAAGCAGGAAATTGTCAATTTCCTCTTTTGGACCAGTGAAATGACATGGCCGCATTTTCCATGTTTTACTTTGCGTGTAGGGATAATGTCCCCAGTAGTACCCGTAAATCGCCACATCACTGTAGCCCTGCACTGACACACACCTGAGCATATGAACACACGCTTACAATCTAAATGGGGATGTCAATGTTGAGAACAAAAAAATCCAACATTTATTAATCCTAAACCCAAACTCACCCTCAATAACCTAGCATTTATAAGTAATCCTAAACCTAACCGGTAATGACTAAACATACCTAGCCATAATTTTAACCCCAATATTAACTATTGCCATAAACAACCACAAAAAGTCACATTAGTCAATATTTTATTTTATTTAATCACAGTTTGAGGACTTTTTTGTCCTTGTTACATAGTAAAATGGAGGATGAGTAGGACCAGGGTAGAGGGTGAACATCAACCAGGAAGGATGATGAACATTAACCAGGGTGGAGGATGAGTGGCACCAGGGTGGTTTGGGAATGATTAATAGAGGAGAAAAAAAACAAATATCTTTGTTGCGCAGTGGCTAGAATACATCTGGGAGCCTGGACACCACACTAGACCTGCATACTACACACCATGTGCTTTGTATGACTGCCTGTTCCTAAACAGGGAAAGGATGACTACCTAATTCTTCTGGAATAATTCCACAGTGAAAAGTGCTTCACAAGCGTATTTAATTAGACAAAAATACCCGACCGAACATGACATCAATCAAAGCTACATCTTTAAGACAGAAATAAAAAACAAACACAGATACAATTTCCATATTTCGGAACAGGACAATGTTCCTCCAATCATAACACGAGCCAGAAAACATCCTGAAAACAAGAGGGCAAGAAGTCAGAGAAAACCCCAGCTGATCAGAATTGATCCATCGGCCCCCTGCTGAGTGACAGAGAAGGAGGCGAGTGACGTTGTCCTCCCCAAACCCCGCCTCCCTTATCAGCCTATGAAGAGGGGAAGGACTAATGAGGAGGGCCAGACCCCCACCGTGTGACAAGTCCACGTCCTGGCCTGACTCTGTTCCTGTCCATATCCACAGGGGCTCCAGCAGAGGGGGGGTGGGTACAGGCTGACTAGAATCAGGATGGACCGCCCGCTTTGTTTTCACACCAAGGTATGAGCCTGACCCTGTGCTGGCTGGCTGACGGAGGGAGACGGGGTGGGGTAGGGGTTCATCTGGAGTTCAGGGCACATGCTGGCCTGTAGTCCTGCGCAGGAAAGCTAAATTGCTTCCGGATCCGTGTGTCACCTCCACCCCCAACCCCCCCAGCGTCAGCCGCTCAGTTGGTTGGTGGTGGCTGGCCCGGGCCCGTGGCAGAGGGTGACAATGTCCGAGGGGAAGCAGTCTTTAAGCAGTATGCCTCTGTCTCTCTGGCTGTCCAGCTCTCCGATGAAACCGTGCCAGTAGATGACCAGTCCCGGGCCGAACCTACAGAAGGGGACATTAGGCACGAACGTTAACGCAATCAAACTGACGACAAGGCCCTCATAGGCAGAACGCGACCATTGTAGCCACATCATAGTTTCCCATCCAAATCCCAAGACAGTTGTTGAAGAGATGGTGAATTACAGAGCGGGAGAGAGAGAGAGAGAGAGAGATAGAGAGAGGGAATGATTGATTGAGATGTAGGGCGGAGATAAGCTCTAGCGTACTCCTTTGATCTGGGTCCAGGAAACTTGCTGAATCAAACAAAAAAGCTGCCTGTGAGATAAGATCCCACTGACATTGTGATATACACACCGGATCCCCTCACAATGGCACCGAAATAACCATCACCGTGGCGGCAACCAAGCCCCTGAAACCCCTCCATCGTCACAAGGGTCCTGTACAGTGCAGTCATGTTGTATTTCCTTCCAGTTTTTAACCCTCTTTTTCTTCCCAAATCTGTGATGTCCAAACAGCATTTAGGACCATGTCTTATAGCAGCAACTACTAACAGGCCCGGTAGAGTCGAATATCGGGGCGCGTCCTCTGAAACGCACCTTCCAGACTACTCACTTTTTACCCGCAAGTTAACGGGGACCAATGAACTTGGGAAACACCCTTAGGTGCAGAGGGAGTCGTTAGAGAGTGATGAGCCATGGAATGCTTCGCCAGTCCCCACCTCTCTTAGCCCGTGGCAATACAGGCCCAATATGCACTGCACATTGGAGCCGCCTGGTCACCAATGGCTATGATACAACCCTGGTATTTAATCGATGTCTATGATGTAGTGCCTTAGAGCACTGCGCCACTCGGGAGGCCCCCAGGTCGCTAACTGAGCTAAGAGGATAACAGAACAGCCCACTAAAAGAGCGTCTGTCTGCGGCTGCTACGCTAGCTGTCTAAGCTAGGCCAGCAGTATCCAGCTGTTCGGTTCACATGTATCCTTTTCCAGGTCCTGGTAGAAGGACAGACAACCACTTTGCCTTGGCTCACGCAGCCGTTCCAAAGCACTATAAATAATGACGACTCGCCAAGCAGTCCTGGAAAAATTCAAGCCCAGACAATATTCAAATGGAGGATTTTTTTCTCTCCAACTGTTTTCTTCAATTCTTCCTCTCTTTTTCTCTGTCTCTCTTTGCAGCTTTTTGTTTTATTGGCCCCATCATATATCCTGAGCCCCATTGAAAAGGCTCAGAAGCAATTAAAATGCTGGTTTTGCTGGAGAAGCACTGTGTTTTTCGCTGTTTCTACCCCAACGTAATAAATCATCTTTCAAGCTATTTATTACACCCCAAAGATTCGCCAGTGGCCCCCTCAGTGAAGAGCGGATCATACCTATTCTTTGAACTCTAGCTGCCATGCATAAAGTTATGTCACAGTTGAACTTTTAAGTCAGGGAACGAAGCCCCCATCGTGCTCAAAAACAGACTGGAAGTGAACAGTGAACTAAGGTTGTCTGGATCCTGACACTCTATCCTTAGACAGTAAAGGATGGTTCGGGGGCTCTAAAGAGCCAAGCAGGAAGCTACCCAGAGGCTGCGGGGAAGCAGGAAGTTTAGTCCAAAGGTAGAGTTCATAAAACCTTCATAACCTTGGAAGTTCGAGATCGATCGTCAATCACAACGCATTAGTAACAACTGCCCCCAATGCGAGACACAAGGACAATACCGTTCCGGCTAAGAATAGTTGTAGATATCACGTATGTAGCGGTGTTATTTACGTGGTGATCATGTATAGATGAGATGTTAGGGTTCTCTGGATGAGCGCGCATTATATAAGCAGTCTGTGTGGTGATTACTTATTGATGCGACTATTAAACAATCGTCGCATTGACCTCTGAACTACGCAGGGCAACAAGTTAAGCACGCTGTCGACGTAAATAAGCGCAATGAATTTTGCGTGTCGTGACATCAGCCTTTATTATTATTCTTAATATTCTTTAGCTAAATTTACACTTTCAAGGAGTGCAGGCGAGATCATTGGTCGACCACCTGACACATACAACACTCGCACACACGTACATGTAGGCCGACACACACACTACACACACTCCCTCCCTCTTCCTGTACCAGGCACTAAAAGCAGTGCATGCTCCTGCACCCCCATCCTGCATTCCCCGTTTTACAGTGTGTGATTTACAGCCCCGTATCTGTGAGCGAATCAACGGGCCAAAGCTAACAGCCCCCGGAGAAAGCACACAGATGCACACTGCAAGTTCACTGCAAAGTCACACACGTAGCGGCCCGCCATAGTTCAGCCTATTCCGTGAGCGTGGCCCCCTAACCCCCCCCCCCCCCCCCCCCCCCCCCCCCC
>JACXGI010003453.1:0-34101 GCA_016801175.1 Esox masquinongy | reverse complement strand
AGCTGCGGGCGGTATTAACAGTCAGGGGTAATGGCGGAATTACCTTTTTTGGGGGGGAATTAACATTTTACACACAAGATGAAAATGAACCCGGTTTACTATATTAGTACAAATATGACTTTTACTGATCACACGTGTTTGAGATCTTAACGTCGGTCATCGACTGTAATCCAGTGGAATGGAAACAGTAGGGAGAGGGTTGGGTCTGGTAATGAATTAGCAACCCATCTGAGGCTGCAGTTTTACTGTAATTGTGGTTTATTATGGGGTCTAGCTATCTCCTTAACCTAGGGGGTGTGTATTATCTCCTGCTCAGGGGGGAAGTCCCAAATCTTCCAATAAACACCTAAGTGTGCAACTGGTCGGGGAAATTGTTTGTGAAATGTAGCTAATTTCGGAGCACGGCGTCGCTTTAACTTGATGAGTTGGGAGGGGAGGAGATCGGGGCTGCCAGGCGGCGCTTTCTGTCGTTAGCGCTAATGAGCGGGTGGCGTTGGTTCACTCTTAAAGCAGGTGCCATGCTGGTTAGAAAGGCAGCTTAATGAGCGCAGCACTCAAGAACAAAAAGAAAGAACCAAATCGAGATACAGAAATAAGTATTTGTTCGTCTGTCCCCCAACACCCCAAACCTCCTCTTCACACACACACACGCACACAAAATATACTAAAACACACAAATACTAATACCTACAATCATAGAGTAATTACATGACTAATTGTAGCCCTACATAGTATCAGTTTTTGTCACCACACAGTTCTTTCTGAAAGTTCATTTTTTATTGCTATAAGCACAATGAAACAATAAGAACAAATTCAAAAAGGTCCTAGGAGGTCCTAGCATTCCGAAAAAATGAAAGATCAAGGTTCATGAGACATGCCTAAAACAGCGAGACCGTCTTCTGATAACAGTCCACCGATAAGCACAGATTACAACTAAAACATTAACACCACACTACACCGTCCCCTTCTGCATTACCCAGCAAAACCCATTCAACAAAAAGCCCTGCATTGACTCCGATAGTACAAGCCCCTTCAAGACGTCAACTTCAGAGGTTCCCGGACAAAGACGTGTTTGTTGGCGGTCCATACATCAGGTTGCAGAGTAAACTAGAAGAGCCGCCGCCAAACATTAGCTCATTTACTGGGATTATTCTGTTTTTCTCTTTCCACTGAAATACAGGTCTGGAACCTGCTCAACTCCTTTAGGGAAGTGAGAGTGTTAGCAAGCCAGAGAGAGACCAACATGGTGTGTATTGTGTGAGTGTGTATTTTAGGGGTAGAGATGGCCAGACAGGTGGTTGCTCCACAGCCATGGTCAATTGTGGCAGTGGGTGGCTGATTAATAGCTGTTTATTTATAGGGCTGGTATCCTGGGGGTGTCTGGGCAGGGGGAGAGTGGGGGTGAAGGGGGGACTCAAGGCCTGCCAGTCAGCCGATACAGCCTCATGGAGAACCGTGCATATGTCTACATACTGCCGATCTGTTTCAACGGTTCAGTCTCAAGGATTGCCTAAGTCAGCCGGCCAATGATAACAGCTCGGTGCTGATAAAGGCCGATTCTGTTGGCCTATCTACACAGGATATTTAAACGGGCTGTGTCTGCCCACATTGCTTGGCCTTCGGCAATCCAGAGAGCATGCCTTGGTTTACTGCAAGTAAACGTGTTTCAATGTGAGTAAACATGTTTTTGCATTTACCTATTATAGTACCTCTTTGTGATTCAGGTCTTCCTATTTAACATTTTTACAACGAGGTAGTGCTTCATCCATCCTCAAGCCTTTAGTGCCACATACGGTACACAGGGGAATCCACGTAATGCCACTTCTACCGGTATATCATTTTTACAGTGCATTCCGTCCACCCTTACTCTACCACTCAACACCTTTACATCGCCATCGCAGTCTTCTAACACTGCACCACTCAACCCCCATTACAGTCTTCAACACTATCTCACTCAAATCCCGCGCATCACCATCACCGTCTTTCAACACTGTAACCACTCAACCCCATCACCGTCTTCCAACACTGTACCACTAAACCCCATAACCATCTTCAACACTATACCACTCAACCCTCATTACGGTCTTCAACACTACACCACTGAACAGCTCACATCAACGTCTTGAACGCTATACCACTAAACCCTTTCACATTGCCATCACCCGCTTTAACACTAACCAATCAACCCCCTCCCATCCCTATCACAGTCTTCAACACTATACCATTGAACCACCAACCCCATTGTCAACATTATACTACTAAACCCCCTCACATCCCTATTACCTTCCTAACCTCCACAACCCTCGCATCCAAATTACCAACATCAACATGACACAGCCTATCCACCATCACTTTCCTAAACACTACACCACCCGACCTCAACCCCCTCGCATCCCCGTCATCACCACTCAACCCACTCTCGAACCCCTCACTGTCTTCAACGCGAGTCCCCCTCGCACGAACCTATCACCTTCCTAACAACCTACTCACCCCTCCCTATCACCTTCCTAAAAGGATCCCACTTCTGACACTAGGGCGTTTCAATCTCATCACCCTCCACAACCCTAGAAAGCCCATCGAGCGACCGCACCGCCACGCGGAGGGTAAAGAGGCTGGTCTCCGTTCGACTCAGCCTTTATAATTGTGTCAAACCGCTAAAGCTCATTACCCTGCCGTGGCATATTAATCACTCGGCCCGTATCTGGGCGAGAGCGGGGCAGACGTGTAATAACCAGAAGGCCTCGCCGGCCAGTGATAATAAGTGAAAGATGGAGGGCCAGATTTAGACTCCTCGTCCAGCTGGGCTGACACCGCGTTGGGGGGAGGCGGATGGAGAAGAGGCCCCTTTGCCGTGTGATAACGAGGATCATTTCATCAGGTTCATTAATAGATACAAGACATCTGTCTATGGATGAAAGACCCAATGATGACTGGATGAAATGTGTTTCAAAACGAACGTTACACCGGCACGTAGAGATGAGTATTGGGCCAGAAGTAATCGATTTAACGGCGTTAGCGTGTTTGTGAAGCCATACTACATTACAGCTGCATTTTCCAAACATTGGTCTTGCATCTGCATGTTCACTGCATGATCTGCATGTTCACCAAACCCTGTGAATCAGAGCTCTAAATGCATATTTATTGCTTAGGTGAGATCACTAACTCAGCATATACCTAACCTCAAGTAGAGCAACATGTCAGTGCGAACAGTGTGTTTGGTTCCCAGTCTGATCTGCTACATGATGGTCTAAAGAGCTCTGACACACAGTCTACGTTTTGGCTGTGGAGGAACAGCAAACAGTCAGTCTTTTGGCCCTGTCTGTTGTGTCCATATCAACAAGCTAGCCCTAAAAACACTGCCCTCCAACTACCCACTACAATCCTCTTGTCAAATAATACCAGCGAACTACAGCACCAGGGCTTCACAGCACAATCTGTTTCTGTTCCTCACTCCTTTCACTTTTTCCACCTCTCGCGTTTCATCTCTCCATCTCTCGACTCTTGCTCTTTCCAACTCGCATCCCACTCTCGCTGGAGTTCCAGGTGACTTGGAGTTCACCTGATCTGCTCCCAGTGATGTTCCCCTACATCATCAGATCAGACCCAAACCTTCCACTGTAACATGCCGATTGTGAGTTCATTAAGCGGCAATGCCTTCAGATCGCATTTCATTACAAGGCCTCATTGTAGTACATAAAGCAGGACCAATTTAAGCTTCTAACGTGAACCAAGTGAGTGTCCGTTTACTGATCATAAACTTAAATGCTGTGTAGAGTGAAAGGACAACATTTTGCTAATTCACACTTAAAACCCATTTGAGTCTATAATCACACGGGCATGATTTAATTTGGTCCTGTCATCATGTGTTGGCTGATTCTGTTGTTTGTGCTAGTCCCTCATTTATTCTTTAACTGTGTTCAGAAGAATCTTGCGAAACAGCTGATATTAGCTGTGGGGTGGGTGTGGTTTTGCTTAACACCCACAAGCTGATCTACAATGGTAAGGATAAGCACCATATGCTGTGGAAAATGGACAATGAGGGTAAAATAATTTTTTCCCCAAACAATAAAATAAAAATGTATACTTCCCCCAATCTTCTGGATACAAATTAGGCAAAGGAGTAAATAAGTAAACAACATTTTAGTTTACACAACACATTTTATGAAAAACTAAATTTTGTAGAATTGGCTGTTAAGCACAATAACACTAAAGGCACTTTCATTGTCATATCAAATAATTTTCCATCATTTTTTGGGGAAAGCTACACAGGTCTTCCAAACTCCATATCAAACACAAAATGTTATACCCAAAATCTTAAATCACATTTGGTGTACTCAGTAATTATGATAACAGAAGACAACTAAAGCCTTTTAAAATCCTGTGGAGGGCGAGAAAAAGAAGCAGTCATGCTTTCGCTGTTTTCAGACAAGAAGCATTAAGCTCCAAACCCAAACACTGGCCCTTCTGCTAATTGTGAGATGTACATAGTCTCCCTTGGCTCTTTGATAAATCCCCATGTCTGTAAGCCATGTTCCGAAACAGGAAGTGTCCCACAGTGCCGAAGTAGGGGGAGGGCCACAGACGAAGGGGGACGACGACAGTGTCCGGGGGGATACGCGCTCTTTTAACCTGTTATCGTGAACTCCCAGTAGCCCCGGACGATAATTACCACTCATCTCTGGGGAAACCCAGTCAAAGCCCAGCGAACGGCGGCCATTTTGTGTCCCCTCTGTTCTCCTCCGGCACGGTCCTCCCCTCAGCCGTGCCTGCTCGTGTGTTTTCAATTTGAGATGAGCCGTCTCCACAGCCACGGACCTAATCAACAACAGTTTGGACTGTAACCCGATCTGGCCCTGCTGGTCCTGGCTGGGCGCCGAAGTACTGATGGCTCACAGAGGAAAGAAATTGTGTGTGTGTGTGTCTGAGGTAATATGACTGTGTGCCTACTTTCATTTGTGTGTGTGTGTGTTTGTGTGTGTCGTCTACCTCCTAGTAATCTGCGGAGATAAACATCCAGCACACACAGCCTTCCACGGTCTAGCTGAGGTCTGGTCTCAGAGGGCCTGACCTGACCTCGGGCTGCTGATAGGCCCATAGCGCACTTTAGGAGCTCCAGACAACTCACACACAAGGAACAGATCACGGCGCCTCTGCGTTGTCCTGACCCGCCACTCTGCTCACACCGCTTTGGACGCGCGCATTTCTTGCCGGTGAAAAACTACGCCCAACGCATCCAGCCCTCCGTCAGAGAAGGATCAAAGTGAACGTGACACATATTCAATCCCCCTCGGTCGCTTCATCGAAAGCTAAATCAATAGCGGGGCATAAATACGGAGGTGTGAATGTTTGCTGTACGGAGGCCCCGAGGCCATTCCATCGCCGAGAAGGCAAACCCAAAATTAGAGTGCAGGTCCGCTCGAGTCTCCCCGGGAGAAAACGGGCCTGGCTTTTGTCCAAGTCGGCACCTTTTGGAAGTGCTCGGTCACTTTACCGCTACTAAATCAACATGTCAGCACCCAGCCATCTGAACTTCTCCACCCGGACTCCATTGCTCACGGCTACGCCACACACCTAATGAATCGGCACAGCAAGCAAGTCCATTTCTGAGGTAAAAAAAAAAGAAAGTGTGTGTTTCTTCGACCGCTTTCTCTGTCAGATGCAGGCCGGAGCGGTATCATCCATCCACTGCCGGACGGTAAGCTTTGGAATGTGGTCTAGCTAACGGGGTGCTTGGACAGGACTTAGCAGTTAGCGAGGCGGCTCAACAGGGGAAGTGTGGAACACCCGGTTTCCGGTTCCCTGCTGAACAAGCTGTGATGGGCTTGGGCATTTAGAGATGGACGACGTGGGGAGAAACGGCCACAGGAAGTGGACGTCTTACTCCACGTTTTGTTTACATTCCTGCGGGGTAATTTTAGCCCCAGGGAGTAGAGGCCAACGGGTCTACGTGTCGATGGGTCTCTACCACACTCGACCCACAGGCGTCACCTGAAAATACGGGTGGAACACACATGGCTGACACGCAAACGCAGACCCCCTCAGCCCCCCCACACACACGCCTCCAGCAGACAAGCCACAGAAGTTTCTCAGATATCAGTGTCTTAGCCAAATCAATTATTTACCTTGAACAATAACACCGTATACATTATCTACAGTAACAAACGCTGAAGCATTACACACGTAGATTGCGTATGTTAAGGGTACATAACACCACTCATGTTCTCAACCACCTTGTCGTCGGCCACTCCTGTGGTTGAACTCAGTCGGACCAGAGTTCATCAGTGGCTGCCAACGGCAGAAAGAGCATGTCTGGGAATAGTCAACACATTACACAGTATCCATTAGCCGTGGACGGTCTGAATGGATCACTGCCAGTGTTTGCTCTGATGATCAGGGGCGCAAATCGGATTTCGTTGTCGTTTTAAAAAATCTGCTAAGAAAACAAAACAAGGATCCCTACTCTGGCCACGCCGCGGGTTTCTGTCCGCGGGTCAGTCTGTGTGTGTGAGTGTGTGTGTTTGCGATGGGATTTAACCTTGTATTATTTCCAGGCCCATGTGCCCCATCAAAGGACCAGGGGGGAGAGAGCGGGAGGGAGTAACCAGGACCTGGACCCAGCGAAACTAATTAGGCGAGGGATCACTCTGGAAGTTAAATAATCCACAACATGTAATGAAAGAACAAGAGAGACTGAGAGAGACTGAGAGAGGGGGGACAGCCAGGGGTCAGGCAGACGCCAAAACACTGGTCCTTGGGCAATCTGGTATTGATTCGCACCGGTCTGGGGATGAAGGTGGAGGGGGGCGGTGGAGAGTCGGAGGTTCTAGCAAGTTGTCAACCTGACAGTTTAACCCCTTTAGGAAAATAAGGAAAAGCAAACATGGGGGATCTCCGGGGATGAGAGTGTTGATCTGTCGTAGTGATGACACTGCAAAACAAAGCCCCCCATACATACACAATGATGAGATGGTGGAGAGGGATACAGCGCAGTACACAGCTTTGCCCAGGGGGTAAAAAAAAAGGTGCTTTGGTGATGAAATTTCACTATTTCATAAATATGATTCTTCATCAATGGGATGTTTTTCTAAGATATCATATTTTTCTCACAAAATCCCAAAACAAGCATTAATAATCATATAATAACTGTTGACTCCTGTCAACAGTGCAGATATCTCAAACAACTGTTAAGCATGCTGCGTTTTTTGCGCCGCCTCAAATACCTAAATCAGCGTGCAGTGTTTCCCTCTTATTGAAAGAACCCGCCGCTGTTAAACTGTAATGCGTCTAGGCCTGTAACAACTATTTCACTATTGTCATTATTATTTTTTTAATAGAGATCATAGCGGCCGTTGATTGCCTTCCTTTAGAATGCTGTAGCGTCCGTGGACGGCTGTGTTTCTTTAACTATAATATTTGTGTAAATATCACAAAATCGACCTAATAAAAACGTGTTACTGTATTCCCGTGGATGTTGTCATTAATAAGAAACCAGAAAAAGGGTATGCTGTCATTTGACTTGTTTAGTTTTTATAATTTCTTGACTCAAAATGCTAGCACCAAAGCGGCCACGACTTTTTACGTTAGAAGAGGCAGTTTCAGTGTTGTTTGGTGATAGGAAGTCGGAAACGTCCTTGATCTTTGAAAGCGACAATGATGTCGTTGTGAGTAACAAATACACTGCTAATATATGTTTGCTGTTATCTATATTTGATGCTGTGAAATGTTGGTAAGATATTTTAGATGGCAATAGTAGCCCTGTCGTGATAACTTGAAAGGCGAGTTGACAGCTGTGGAGCTCGAA
The DNA here is from genome assembly GCA_016801175.1 of Esox masquinongy. Lineage (NCBI taxonomy): Eukaryota > Metazoa > Chordata > Actinopteri > Esociformes > Esocidae > Esox > Esox masquinongy. Next base: position 26,300 of record JACXGI010003453.1, on the reverse strand, counting down.
TGGTTGCATGCTCAGGCTTGTAATCGAAAACTTTGTAGTATTTAGCTATGTGGTCGGTTAACTAGATGAATGTTTTATCGCGTTTCATCCGATTTCATTCATATATGCAAATTGCAATAGCTAAATAGACAACTAATTGTCTAGTTCAGTTCGTATGTCAGACTATAGAAAAGTTGTCTGGCCGCAAATGTCTTTCGCTTGTGAGGCGACGAGCTGTCACTTTCACTAGCTAGCCAAGATTGGAGCCAGTAATGTTGTGCTTTGCTGACGACGTCGTCACTTGATCATGATGTCCTGCATCTAAAGATCATGTTAGTTGTGCCTACCTCGAATGATTGCTTGCTCAATCTCGCCCAAAAATAGTTGCAGTGTTTCGTTATGCAAACTTAGATGTTCGTTCTTGTTTCTACCGCGATCAGTCATATAGAAACAACCACAACTGCTTGCTGAAGTTAGTTTACTATCTGGTTAATCTATCAGGCTATTAGAGATATTGTGTAGTGGCAAATGGGTGCTGCGCTCGCAGGAGAGGAGTAGAGGTCGATTTTTCAGTGTCTACAAAATGGGAGAAAAGTAATTATATTTTTCGAAGTTACATGGATGTGGTTTCAAATTAAAGATGATGTGCTCTTTAAAACAAACTTTTAATTTGTATTTGTTCTAAGTTTTTGTGATATATCCGTTTGTTTGAAATGTGTGAAAAAAGCAACAGCATTCTAGAATTCTATTGGGGTCTAAAGGGTTAATGAGATGGGTCAAAGCATGGTCACATTTTTGTTTGCATCCATCAAACACGTTTCTAATGCCCGTGTTAACAAAGTTATTGGTTAATGCCAGTTAACCAAGTTATTTTTAAAAAATTGACGGAAAGAGAATTATATTGTTAATCGCAATAATTTCTGAGAAAATTAATCGTACAGCAACATTTGGAATTGTTACAGCTCTAAATGCGCCGCTACAGAAAAACAGAATATTTTTCTAAAATACATTTTTTTTCCAAGCTGAGCGCAGTTTACCATCGCCCGCAGTTGACTATCGCACGAGCATCAGAGCAGAGCAACAACGTCCTGCACCCCACGTTCGGCGTATCAAGCCTTGGAGTGAGGTCAAAGAATCAGTAAGTGGCTGTAACACTGATATAAAGAAGGTAGCCATTATCTGAGCAACAACCAAGGGTAAGAAGCTAGCTAGCAAACTAACTGTCACAACTCAATAGCTACAATCGGCTATAGTAGATTAGCGTCATGCTGGAAACATTAGGGATTTGGCAGAAACAATAAGACCTCCGGTTTTCCTATTTTGCCTTCAAAATAAGTCTGTGGTGAAACATTATATACATTTGGCAGCAACAATAAAACTTCCGATTTTCGCATTGTGCCTTCAAAATAAAAGTCTGCAGTGTGTCTATGTAGTGTGTATTTTGTACATTTTCAAAGGGAAAACTGGGAAAAATAAAAACTAAAAATGTCTATTTAAATCATACTTTACATAAGTTAAAGAATATTATAAGGTGGAGAACACTGACAAATGGTTTGAGCTTAAGCAAGTTAAAGTAGATAACATATCTAATATAAAAAAATCATATTTTGATGTTACTATTGTTGTTAATTTGCTTGTGCTCATTAGCTTTGGAGAGGGATTGTGTTATAATTCCAACCACACAATATTTTCCATCCCTTCCATCCCAAATGGCACTGAATTTTTTGCGGGAAAATTCAGTGCCACAGTGAATGTATTGTACGAGTTTGTAAAGTTACAAATGTAATGTGAAATCATGGGGCACTGTGTGCTACATCCAGCAAAACTATATTTTCTACCTCCTCTTTAACCCCAAATGCAACACACTGTACTGTACATGGAATTCATATTGGCTCATTAGTTGGTAGCTAGTGGCTTTAGAGAATGGTTAATTGAGGGGGAGTACTTAGGTTATTATTAGGGAATGATAAGACACTACTGTTATGAAAATAACATTACAAATAAATTAGCCCGGAAAAGTCAGGTAAACACTGAGCGTGAGACCAACAATGAAAGAAATAGCTCGGGATATGTCCAGTACAAAGTCTAGTTGACATTTCACAGAACGTTGCACAGGAATTTCACTTAGAAAGTGCATACTAAAATACAAAACTAACACAAAAACTATATTAGTTATGACTAGTTTTATGTCCTGCGGATTTGAGAAGAAAGAAGTTCAGTTCAACAGGAAGGTGAAGCTTGAAAATAGCCTTCCAGAGCCGTGAGCCGTACGGCCTTAGAGACGCAATCTACAGGCTCGTTACATAGCAACTCAAACATTTTATTAGGAATATAAACCTAGGTGGAATATCTCCCATTAATGAATAAGAAACATGGGCTGGATAACACTTGAAAAAATACAATAGGCTACTTCATACCGTAGGTATTTGGTATGTGCTTCCCAGATTTCTGACCACTTTCTCGACCTCCACTGACTTCATCACCATACTCCTGAAGGGTCATAAACTCCAATATCCTTTGAAGGAATTATGATAGAGTCAGGAGGTTTGGACGATTGGTTTTCTTAGAGGACGGCTAAAGATGCAATGACTGTTGAACCCATCCTCGTGGTCCTGTCCTTCATCGCCAAGGAAGTGTGGCTGGCGTTAGCTACAGACAAACGCAAAGTGGGTCTCATCTCACCGTCACGTCCCTCTCGCCGGGGTATTACTATATTACTTCTCTCCGGCAAGTCGGCAAACATTTGAAAACACTAGAGCCCCTTTCACGTTTCCCCTTCAGATTGTCTCATTGGTCTGTCAGGATTCCAAAGGGGACTCCATTAGGCCAGCCTAGCCCAAAGCCTCTCTTCACCAACCCACCCCCCCCTCCCGCCACGCCTGGTGGAAGCCATCCACATCAAATCAGAGCGGCCCCTATTGTCCTGATTAGCGCTCGAGAAGGCGCTATCATGAAAGATGCTACGGGCTCCCTCACTTGTCACTAGTTGTCAGAAGGACAGGGAGTTCGGATACACACATCTGACAGGTAATCTTAATGTCTTCAATTAGCCCAATTAAGCCTGTCATAAACAATTCGACAAGTGCTCGACCAACACAAACAGATAAACTTGCACGCAACCCGCACAAGCACAACAGAGCGCACGCATACACATATACACACATACATACATACATATATGCACACACACACACACACACACACACACACACACACACAATGGTGTGCAAGGTGTTAATGACAAGCGTAATAGGGATATCAGCCAGAGAGTGGACTAGCGGAGGGCTCCCCTTTTGTCTTACTGCAGCGTGTTAGCGTCCCCTACCCATCTCCCCGGTTCAGCGGAGCACCGCCGGGCTCCTACCTGGTCACTTCAAATTGTACCATCTCCTTTCATTAGCACATAGCCTGGTGACAATCTGAAGGGTCGTGACAACATTCATTTAGGAGGAGTGGAAACAGATTGCTTCAAGCAGGTGCTTTAAGGAAGATAAAACAAAAGCGCTGTGTGTGTGTGTGTGTGTGTGTGTGTGTGTGTGTGTGTGTGTGTGTGTACAGGGGGAGGCTACGGTCTTCGCATCCTCTGACTTATTCTGCTGAGCTAAATGAGTAATGACAAAAAGGTGCTTTGTGAAAATAATGGGTAGGAGAGACACCCGGCCAGTGCACACTTGGGATCACTCGGGAGGCTCCAGCCATATCTAAATATTGTCTCTAGCGTGACTAAACAGGCCGACACCTTCAGCCCAGGAAGGACGTGTGATAGCTGGCCTCGTTTCATTTGGTCTGTCCTTCCTCCATTACAGTGTCTTATCACGGTGCGACATCGACACCCACTCGATCACAGCGGGTTCTCCTTTCTGCTGTTCAATCCTATGTTTGATGCGGCGCTGCTTGTCTTTATTTCGTGGACTGAGCGACGACGTTCAAGTCAGTACGATCAGCAGAGCACAGAGTCGACATCAAATATTCTTTTCCCAATAGCAAAAACACACCCCTGGTTAAGAAATACACAAATTCAGAAACTGTAATATTCCTATTATACTGACTACTGTGTGGTCACTGGAACACTCTGTAATTAAACAAGAGAGGAAATACATTTTGGTCCTGGAGAATGAGAACAACTAAGCATTACCTACACACGCAAGTGAAAGCACCAAACAGGTGAATTCATGAAAGAAGTATGGAGAAATTACCAAACCCTTTTTTTAAAAAAATGTATGTCTTTGACAGACAGTCGTCCACGCCTTGCCGTGCTCTCACCTCAGGTGACGGGTTGAAATGGCATTCACTTGGCGAATGCGAGAGAAAGAAAGAATGAATGAAAGAAAGAAAGAGGGGGAAAAAAAGAGGACCCGTCACTGGAAGTTGTAATAGGAAATTGCTCTTGGCAACTATTTGTTCAGGAGCACCAGATTTTTATTTTTTTATGGCAACACAGCAAGGTCCCCATTGGAAAACAGGGCAGGTCCCCCTAATGAGTAATCTATTTCAGAGCAGTCGTGCCTGGGCATGACAGTTTACTGAGAGGCTTGAAGAACTGGTAATTACCAGAGTTACGGGGCAATTAATGCATATTACACTGCGCCACTCATGGTGGCGACTGTCAGCTCCCCAATAAAAATGAGCACTCTTCAGCTAAAGGGTGACATTAATTGGGCCTTTAATGACTATGCAGAGGAACCCAGCCAAAAAAGGAACAAAACAGGGGACTCACTCTGACTTCAGGAGCGGGGTGGAAATTGGACTAAAAATGAGATTAATTGCTGTTTAGAAAAAGAAAACGAGGAGAGGGGAAGAAGGGGAGAAAAAGGTTGGAATTACAGGGTGCCGAGTGCAAGGGCTGCTGGTAGATGTGACAATTCAATTAATTCTGTTATATTTCCTGTGAATTAAGATGGCAGAGGGAAAGGACGCTCAGTCTGTTGTGGGTGATTTGGTCTGTCGTGTGTGTGTGTCTTGGTCTGTGATGTGTGAGTCTTGGTTTGTGGAGTGTGTGTGTGTCCATGTGCATGTGTCTGTGATGTGTATGTGTCTTGGTCTGTGATGTGTGTGTGTTTCGGTCGGTAATGTGTGTGGGTTTCTGTCTGTGATGTGTGTGTGTTTCGGTCTGTGATGTGTGTGTTTCGGTCGGTAATGTGTGTGGGTTTCTGTCTGTGATGTGTGTGTGTTTCGGTCTGTGATGTGTGTGTTTCGGTCTGTGATGTGTGTGTTTTTCGGTCTGTTATGTGTGTGTGTCTTGATCTGTGATGTGTGTGTGTGTCTTGAACTTTGATGAGTATGTTTTTTGATCTGTGATGTATGTGTCTTGATCTGTGATGTATGTGTCTTGGTGTGTGTGTGTTTGTCTTGGTCTGTTGTGTGTGTGTGTGTGTCTTGGTTAATTCTGACACATAGAAATGACACCTATATACAATTCTTCTTTTGATACGTAGAAAAAGACCATGGAATAAAAGTAAAGAGATCTTGCTTGAAAAGCTCAGATGAGCCCAGGTTTAATGTCCATAAATTGCAAAAAAATCTTGCAATTTCTCAGTTTTCTTCAATTTAATTTAAAGCCTGGGGTATGAACTTAAAGCAGACCATAAAGACATTAACCAACCCTTTCATCAAAAGTAAATCTGCCAAATTGCAGGCCCCTTCTCGAGAAATATTTGTTCAGAAACAGATCAAGCACCCACCAACCACATTAATTAATGTTGTTTATGCTTTGCACGTATTATACACGCACCACCTGAATATGCAAGCCTCCGAATCAGAAAAATATCCCCATGCAAAAACAACGTCATTTGCATGCATTTTAGATTTCGGATTTCCTCGCCATTTAAATATGCGGTTAGAAATAGTACAGCTCTGCCTCTCGCACTGTCACGCTGCACACTCACACTGTCATTGGGCCCGATAGAACTTCAAAGGAGCCCAACGCTGAGGAGGAAAACGAGCAAACATTTGAATTGCAAAATCACATCTTCCGAAAGGGAGAAAATTTGACACAACTTCCCAGAGTTAAAGACCAACCCCCCCCCCCCAACAAACGAACTCTCGGCAACTGAAGGAAGGAAAAAAATGGGGGGGGAGAAAAAAGTCTCCATAACATATTCAGCATGAAAAAAAAACTAATTTAGCATATCCACATTTGTGTAATGGGATGTGACACATTTTAGAGAGGTTTGAAGAAAAACATATAATGTGAGGAGAGAGGCATAAAAATGTTTAAAGCTGCCCTTATATTGAACAAAAATCCACCGTATCAATCGAGGGTTTCTCAAACTACCTGACACGGTTTTGATTACAGACTGAAGTGTAATTACTTAAGCCATTTTCTGACGAGAGAGGGCGAGTAGAGAAGAACCATAACATTTTAGCTACACAGCCATTTTCCACAAAACCAACACAGCCATTACCTTATGCATGGAGTGCCATATTCTCCAGAGCACTCAATTAAGCCATTTCAAACCTTTTAAAATCACCAAAAGTACAAAAAAATACAATTACTCTAGAAGAGTCTTTGACAGCTTTGAAACTCCTGCAGCACTTGTGGAAAATAAAAGTGCAATGAGTAACTTGCATGACAAATCAATAGCGTATTTGAAAGTATGATTTCCTAAATCGACGCCAGAATAAATACTACATTTAAGCCAAAAGTTACAAGTCTGGCCATGAACGACATTAACAGCAATAAATACCCATCTTCAGACTGGTGGAAAAGCAATCCCCCTGCTAAGAGAAAATACTGATCTACTGTGTTTATGAATAAGATTATTTACCATTGGGTCGAAATGGCTCATTTGAATTTAAATAGTGGAAAATCTGAACCGCTTAAAAATCGCATCTCTATATCTACGTGGGATAACCTACAGAATCAGAGTCTTGAGAAAATAAAGTATGGAAAAATAATCATTTACAGTCAAGGATTATGGCGATATTAGTCTGAAGCTGACAAGCTATTGTGGGGTGAGGCAAAGAGCAAGCTGATCACTGTGGTGTTTGTTATATCCACCTAAACAAACACCACCTTCTCATGTTCAAATCACTATTAATGACCAATTGAAAAGACATGAGTCAACCAACCGTTAACCACGTGTTCCTTTAAGTACTTTTATTTCTCAAAAGTGTGTTTGTGTAACACCACGGGGGGGTTCCAGGAGGTCTGCGTTGAGCCACCTCCCCGGCCCAACCCTCGTGTCATGCAGGCAGCCTACGTGTAGACAACCTGGAGACGGGCCTGAACAGAAATCAAATGCCGGGTGATGGATAGCTTTACTGCACAATGACCTCTGTCACAGGGAGCTTGCCCTAAATCAGCGGGAAGCGATAAGATTCTTGCTCCTACGGCGCTCACCTTGCTATGCTCCGCAACAGGCCTTATCTGTGGCCAGAGGAAGTCTGAGTAATAACTAAAGACAAGTCCCGACGAAACCGCTAAACCCACGTTGTCAAACACAATTTACAATGTATATCCCCTCCCCGCCCTCTCTGTGTGCTGTTAAAACAGTGGTTATGAGAGGCCATGCGATACGGGTGGCTGTGTGGGGAAAGGCTGAGCCCGGCCTGTTGCCTCCATTTTGGGCCTCGATGTGCTAGGAGACCGGCAAGGACAGAGCCGGACTGAAGACCATGCCCCGAGGGACCCTCCAAGTCCGCCGTCTGCAGTGTGGGCCGGCTTGTGGGTGGGGGCGGGCTGGCAGTGATACATATAGGGAAGGGTTGGAGGTTGAAGTTGAGGGGAGGGCCGACAGGAAAGAGCAGCAAACACCACTTTGGGAGGATTACAGCGTTGAACGTATTAAGACCTTTCGATCGTTTCTCATTGGCCTGTGAATGTGTGCGTAAGATGTGTGTGTGCATAAGATGTGTGTGTGCGCTTGTGTGTGTGTGTGTGTGTGTGTGTGTGTGTGTGTGTGCGCGCGTATGTGGGCGAGGGGGAGGGGTAAGGGAATAACTTTCCATTCAGTGGCATCAAAAACGAGGAGGGAGACCAAATATGACATCAAAGTTGCAATTAGCTGACCCCTTTCTGCCGGAGTCAACAGTTTAAAAAACCTTGCTTCTAAAACACTGATTAAAATATGTTTGCTTTCTCATTCAAAATGACATTTGACAAGGTTAGTAATATTTCAACTAACTGCAAAAACATTCTTGTGGCCATGACCATTTTTCCATCCCCTCGCAAGGGCGCAGGTAACCCCGGAGCGAGTTTCCCATGAACTCAGAGTTACAATACAAAAACAAAAAGCCAGGGGAAAAAAAAACCAGAGCAGTTTAAGGTTTTAAGCCAGCGTGTTTAGTTTCACCCAGGCAGCTGAAGCGAAAATGTTTTTCGATCATTATTCAGAGAATTTATCCCCTTTCTAATTCAAACCACAACGATTACTCAAAACTGAGCCGGTAGTCGTGTCTGACCATGACTTCCCTCCTTAGTGGGGACTCAGCATGCATTGGACTGTCAGCAACTTAGAGGATAGAGTTCCCCAAGCTGCTAAACCCCCTCAGTGCCAAATTAGGAGAGGTGTACAGGACTAACCTTTCCTCCGCCAACGCAATCGAGAAACCGACTTTTCATAAATGATTCAAATTAACATTTCGGAACATTAAGAGTGTAACTACACTTTCCGTAAGGTCAGTGTTGTCATGATTAACCTGTGGTTGGTTCTCCATAACAAGATGTATTTGTTATAATTGTTTTGAAGAAAGTTTCGAGCTGGTCACTTAAAAACTAAACCTTTAGTTTCTGAAACAACAGTATCGGCAAATTGAGTTCAAGACAAAACAACAGTATTATAGGGCTTGAGTGAGTGGGAGTTGGTGCTGGGACCAGAAACCGACAATGCCCGACTCCGTCTGAAGTTAATGGTTTTCACATTCATTCCAGTCTGAGTAGAAGAGAATGTTAACCGTCGGGCTGGACAGTGAGCCAGCCTTGGCTTAGTTGCAGCTGCGCTCAAATTGAAGTGGCACTTTCTATCAGACGCCTTTCACCAGACAACTATATTCTGCCCCCTTCATTTCTGACCTCCCTGACACACAGACATACATAATAAAAAATAAGACCGGTCACTTAAAGCGCACGGCCGTCATTGGAGAGACGGACCCCGGGTTCGTACGCGGGCAAAGATTCGCAGCCTTACATGCCCGCTGATATAGAGATATCCCTCAAGAAGAGAAATTGATTTCTTTGACGTCTCCGCGGCCACTATTCAAAGGGGGCGGATGGGAGCCCAAACTCAGACGGAGTTTATGTTACACTTGTTAAAAAAAATTTCCGCCCCTGTTATCTTGCATCAGTCCAAAGGAGAGGATGGGATATCTGCCCGGCCCGTTTCAACCTCCCGCCCTCTGATGAAACATTACATCGACGGCAGACACGCTGGAATGCGGATCATACCACACCATTAACCCTTCCAAGCTCTGTCCACAAAGGTCTGCACTGTGGCCCTGGTTGATGGTACGCAAAAGTATAAAGAGCGGTATCGCACCGTATTCGAAGTAAAGGACTTTTGTAGGATGGCAACATTAATCACAGGAGGTTTAGGTATGTTTGCATTTGTGCAGGGTTTCGGAGAGACAAATCCTTTGGCGTGAGAGATACCGTACTTAGCCCTCAGCAGTTGATGAGTAAATTCAGAAGGTCAGAGCTTGGACGCCGGCTCCTCATGTGTCTTTGATTACACACCACTCCCACCGATAGCTATGAAGGGGAGAGATGTTTAAGCTATCAGGCAATCAGGCCGCCAAGAGACGTGAAACTCAAACCAGAGACTGGAGAGGAGAGCGATGGGAGCGGGGTCGGGGGACGACTTTGTTTCACCGAATCTCTTCGCCAAATGCCAAGCCAACAAGGAAATAAAAACAATGAGTATTAAAGTGAATTACATGGGTGTATCTCTTTATTTATCTGACAGCCCTGTTAATATAATTTCAGAGAAATACTACGGTAATATAAAGCAATCTGCATAAATCCTAGTACTAACTGATACAGCTTTTTATCCGTTTCTGAACATATTGTCTTATGGTACATCCATCAAAAAAAAAACTTCTGGCTACTGTTACGAGAGACCAGATGTAAATCTGTAGACTTATGCCTACATGCTGTTATTTAAGTGCAGATCATCGAGAATAAACTCCACGAATGTTGGTGATGGCAAAAAAAAAACTGCACTCATAACTGTACAGTAAATTTGAATTAAAGTATGTACGTTTTTTTCTCGAAAAGCTTTGCAAGGGTACCATTACTCAGATTAATCGATAGTAAGCGACGGAGACATTATAACACAAAATGATTTTAAACAATGCAGCACAAAAATCCGAAAAATATTTATTGTCCTGACATTGTTGAATACGTTGAAAATGAGGAGCGTTTGGTGTTGGGTGAGCTATTTATTTTCCCTGCGTTTTGTTTATAACCACCATGTTATTTACTTAGCAGCAAAGGGCGCTCACAAGTTCTGATTTATTCAAGGAGGCCTCTAGGCAACTATGGGGTCCTTTGAAAACCACAACGTTTTGGTAGACCCTGTGTCGCCCTACGGTCGGACTCTCAAAGACTCTTTTCAGGTAAAAATGAGCCGAGGACTTCTACGTGGGACTCTCCAAGGTCAGCACACACTGAGGTCACACTGTACGAGAACAGAAAGCTAAGAAAACATTACAAACTGAATTACAGCACTCAGGCCAAGAACCACTTTTTTTTCTCCCAGATTACGAGGAACCGTCTATAGTGGCATTTATCTGGGCCCCCATTATAATGGCAAGACATGGAACAAAATGTATGTTCTGGGTGCCCAGAAAGCCCTGAGAGGGACTAAGGACAAGAGAGCAGGAAATGGACTTAGCTGAATGAGAAACACTGGGCCAGGAGAGAGGAAGCAGTTATCTGGGTTATCTATGAAGAACTACTTATCACAAGCTCACAGCTCCCCAACGGGCCAGAAATGATGGGTCTCTGAAGACCACCACAACACATGAGTGGTATACACACATGCTGTTCTAACACAAGAAATACAAGACTCTCAATCACATTCAGACAACCCATGAAAAACTAGTTGACTGACTGATAGTTGCCACCAATAGTTGCCACCAATAGTTAGTCCTTATCAGAATATTGTGTAATTGTTAATGAGAAATAAAGTTCATGTAACACAAAATTTCAAAATCAAGATTAATTTACCCACCCTTTATTACTAAATGGTATACCAGAAAATCGTAGATTGACATGACGAGCTGAGTATCAAACCATGACAATGTGTTGAAATGTGACAGAAATCTAACTTTGGAAAAGCCAAACACTGACTAGACCCTTAGTAGTCTTGTACTATTTTGAGGAAGAGGATAGGCAGTGGTCCAATGTTTTTATTACCTCGACGGAAAGATCAATAAATCAGAAAAATACCATAGGGAAAAGTAATCCTCCCCAAAAAGCTGTTAAAGAGTTGCCATGTCATGAAGCTAGCACAACCAGAACTAAAATATGCATCCCTCTCCACTCCATTTCAACCGGAGAGAGAGAGAGAGAGAGAGAGAGAGAGAGAGAGAGAGAGAGAGAGAGAGAGATCGGGAGGGTGGGGGCTTCAACATCTAATGTAATTCCTTAAAGCCAAATGTCACAGACATGTTGCTTGATAGAAGAACAAAAGCCCAGATTGTTTCCGTTCAATTGGGCATATTTTAGCCATAGAGCAACGCCGTGGTGGAGGCTGTGGAGCAGGCAGGGGTAGGGATCCCCTTTTTCCTGCCTCCTTCATTTCCTCTTGACAGGCATGAGGCTCATGGTCGAGCGCTCCCCTCAGTCCTCTGTGTACAATAGAGGGATCATCTGATGACTTGTGGGCTTTTCCAGCCCTCCTATGCACTCCCATAATTAAGCTGTGTAATAGGTTCTGACTTCGGGCTGCTATTAAAGCCCATAAGAGGTTTAATCTGAGGGCCCTTACATTAGAAAAACATGACATTATAACAACTCTGTCCTATGGTGGATACAATGTAATCAGACCGCACTTATTCTTCTTCCCAGTGACTTGAGGAAGAGAGCTGGAGGAGCCGTCGTAGAACAGCCAGACCCCACGCCCCCAAAACGTCGGTCATACGATCTTCAGCCACGTCTTCGGTACTTGTCATTCATGTGACTGCATGTAGTGGACACGCGAAGGCTTGCGCATCATGCGCCGAAGACGCGGAGCAAGTGGACGTGGCGCTCAGCGGCGCACTCTCCATGTCACAAAGCTATAATGGTGTCAGGAAAATAACTGGGCGCGTCTCCCGTCACGCTGCTCTATGGCAGCCGGGCCCCAATGCCTCTGGGGGGTCAGGGGCCCGTGGCACTGGGGGGTCAGGGGCCCGTTGCACTCAAAACCATTCCAGCCATCAGAATTCTCCTGTACCATTTGGTTTTACAAAGAGCCATTCTAACACTGGCCCACTCCTTTCTGTTCTACGCCCCTAGACAGGATCTCACAGGGATGACAAATGCTGCTGACTTCTGCCTGGAATGACACGCAGAAGGTCAACCAAAGGGGAGAAAAAGGGAAGGGGGAGAAAGTGAAGGAGAAAAAAGAAGAAGAAAACACACGTGCGCTTATACATGTCTCGATGACATAAATCTTGAAGTATAGTTATTTTCGGGGGGGGGGGTCCTTCTGCAAACAAAAAGGAACCTGTGGGCGAGGCGCGCGGCCCTCCACTAAAGTTGCCTCCTCCGTGTGCCAAGGCTTTCTTTTCCGTCTTAAACAAACAGTCACGAGACGAGGCAGGGGAGATATCCTCCTGACGCCGGGGTGCCTCTTTGTGTACCGCTCCTCGTTTATAAAGTGCACACCTTCCGTCGCCCGCCCGGCGTGTCAAAGCCGCTCGAAGCCGCCCTCAACGTTAAACGACAAATTTGGATAATGCGCACGCAGGCAGAGGCAGGAGAAGAAAAAGGTGACATGGAGGCTTAGCTTAGCGCAGAGCGGCTAAATCCCCAGGCTGCCGGAGACCTGAAGTGTCGGGGATTACGCCGCAGACGCCTTAAACAATGCACCCAAATGTGCGTCCTTAAAAGCATGAAATCCTTACAGCATTAAGCCCACTTGTCATTTGCCATTAGTATTTGGGAGTTGTTCCCGTTACGCGGGAGCGGCTGTTGTGTGGCATTCCACCTCTGAGCGGAGCCACCGTGGCCTGAGAAGCACTCTCTCTCTCTCTCTTTCTCACTCACCCGTTCTCTTAGGCCCGGAGGGGGCCTCCGTTGTGGATTTATTTTTCTAACTGTGGTATATTCTCCGGGAGGATGTTATAACAAAGGAAACAATAAAAGGGGGGCACGTTCCCACTCCGCATGGGGTCTCCACGACGTTGTGAATGGGAGGAAGAGGCCATGTCAGGCGGGAGTACGGCGCACTACTCCAGAAAAGCTGGCGTCAACACTTTCACAGCGAACTGGTCAAATGTTCTGGTCCGCACCTGTTGTTGGGAGAAACACTGTCCTTAAAAGAGTTGCGTAATCACATTGGCGTGTCCTCAGTGTTGTATCCTAGCTGGGGACTACGGGAAGCTAGGTCGGAAAGGAGCTAGTCTCTCAGATCTGAGGTAACCTTGAGGAACCACCATCACTGCTGCCCCCCGAGAACGACCCTGATGCTGGTCATTGTCACCTCTGCTCGTGTCTAAGGCGTTGAGGCAAAGTGGTGATGCGCGGCACAGGTCTCATCCCCGTCATGGTGTCGCCTGGGAGGTGCGCGGACGCCCCGTCCCTGAGGATGGCCCTGTAATGTCTGGCTTCATCTGATCAGCGGTGGGTGTCGAGGCCCTGGCCGCCGGGCTTCGCTCTGAGGTGACATCCTCTATCTGCCAGGCCTCTGTGACGGCCCTGCTGTCGCCACAGCCACGAGCATGCTCCCGTTTACCCAGAACCTGCCTAAACACACACACAGCCAGCCACCCCTCACCCACCTACCGTGGACACGTTATCGTACACAGCCAAAAGCACCGGTCAAACCAAACACACCTTACCCTTAGTGTCTCATAACGCTGGCCTATGGAGACAAAGGCATAATCAGCTGAACCCAATAAGGCTTGTCCACAAGTCATTACAATTCATTAATTAGACACTCCTGGCCTTGCTACTTTAGCGTGTGCGGCGAAATGATGGACATATCCATTAAAAATGAATACATTACAGGAATATCTTACATCAAAATTTTAATTCGATGTCAGGGCTATCAGATTGACCAGGCTAAGACTATAACGGAATTAACATGCAATTTCTGCTGGCAAAAAAAGAAGAAAAAAAAAATGAACAAGGCACACACTACAACGTCTGAAATAATTGGAAAAAGTTCTAAAAGTAGTCAAGATGTCTGATTGCGGTTGTGTCAACTAATATAAAATATGATGTAAAACAGCCTCTCTATCTGTTAGTTAGCCAATGTGTCATGGAGCAGATTAACCACATTCTGTTCCTTTATAGGGCAAAGTCTGGTTGGTAATGAAATAATAAAATCTTCCATAATAACCTATTGGCCCTGTAACTAGATTTTATGGAGATCTTCAATCGAAGGACCAACACAGATCTAGAATATTTCATTAACAATAATACAAAGATGTGGACTTCATTATGAGCATTGATGTGCATTAAAAAAGATCTTAACACGTGTTAGGTCAATATTGTAACAAAGAAAACATCAACGTAAAGAGAGAAAAAATTGTCACTGGGACCTAGGAGCAGAGAGAGAATGCATCCACGTCAATGACATTCAAGTGGTCAAGCGCAATGATGTATATGGCAAACGCAAAAGTCCTAACCCCCATTCCAAATGAGGAAGAAATGAGCCATATTGTGCCATTACATTGCTATAAATCATTTTGGTGGACGCCTGACAGCTTTTTATCAGATCTAACCTTTTCAAGCCTCCATTAGGAGCACTAACATTTTCAACTCTGACACATTTGCAGTTTTAGAATTGCACAGCTGATTAACTTTTTGCAAGGGGCGAGAGAGACGGCCAGCGACCTCGCTCATTTCCACAAAGACCGTCCATCGTTCTGTATGGTGAGCTGCCAAGGAGGGGCTGGTCGCGGGGGGGGATCTAATTATTTAGCTCTACACTTGCCCTTTTAATCTGTACCAATATCATATCGCATCACCCAAATGGCTTGGGTTGTGGGAAATCATATTTTTTGTTTTGTTTAACCGATGGTATGATCTATTATAGAAGGGAAATGTGTTGTTACTAAACTTGACGATCAAGATTTTATTGTGATCCTCAAAGAGAATAAAACTCAGACATCAAGAGTCTGAAGATGTGAGAATGCTTATCAGCACTGTATCCTCCAGTCAGAAAGAAAGTTAGACGTTTTCATCTTACTGGTAATGTTGAAGTAACATCCAGAATGTTGTTTTGGGCGAAGTTCCATTTCTGTGACTTATTTGGCTTTTTAGTTGTGTGCACGAGCTATATACACCGCAGTGGTCGAACTCACCACAAAATGTGGTCTTTAATGTCTTCACATAATGATCTAAAGGCTTTTTGGAAAATCAGACTTTTGTTTTTTAGCTATATGGCATATTCATTGTAGTTCCCAGCATCGACACAATAGGCATGTCATCTGTTGCTCGTCTACGCAGGCTGCGTGGTTACACTTACTGAAATACAGATTAAACGTACTGCTAGTAGGGTCAACACTATATTAGCCTTGAGATTTAGGCCCTGTGGAATTCTGGAAGTGGCTAATACGCAAGCAGTGAGCAGATTTAGAAAGGAGTTCAGAGAGAAGGGCAAAGCAAGAAGTAAACACACTGAGTGATACAAATTTAGGACCATAATAGTATAAATTGCTATGTGTTTATCCACAGACATGCCTTTATAGACCTGAAAGACATAAAATGGTTTCTGTAGTTTATGCTGGGGATGTTTTGAAGCATTTATTTTGCTGTATCTGACAACTGCAGTATATGGCTTGTGCATGTTACTAGAAAGCCAAATAAACCTCAGAAATGGAACTTTGCCAAAACAACTGTCTGGATGACGCTTCAACACATAAAGAATGTGGAACACAAGATCCAACAAGACTATACAAGCCAAAATGAAGAAGTCGAACGAAATCCCGAACTCTATCATACAACGCTGTGGGCACATCATCGTGACAAACCGCTTCACATTCAGATTCACAAACAAAGGGTAATTGTAACAGTGTGCAGAATAAACAACTCTCCGTTGAGCAGAAACACAGTGAAAACACCACTGCGATAGCAGGAGTCATCTCTCCTGCTATCGCCACCTCGCAGTATGTATCAGGCCACATTTGCCAGCATTTGATTTACATCAACATCATTATTAAGGGAAGAAGTTCGTGGGCAAGAAGAGACCCGCAAATCATCTTGTGCCATGTTTAACCTTACTCGCTGCTCCTAAAACACACAGAACGCTCATTATGTGTTTAATATATTCGCCTACAGTCCGTTCGTTTTCATGCGACTTGGATAGTCACAAGAGAGACGGATAGCTCAATGACCTGCCCATCCATCAGAAGGTCTGCCTCTGCCCATTGTCTTGCCTGCCTCGGAGACTGGAACGCCACCGGCGGAGATCGATGTGTGGAGGAGACCGGCTGATGCCATCTCATCCAGGCACAGGGCCTGAATACTCTTTTTTAAAAATCCAGGGCAGTTTGTTCCTCCGCTAGTCCGGTAGAGGCTCCAGACGGGACTCGGCGTCATTACCCCTCACTTGGTAGAACGGGTTTGATTATGAGGTTAGCGGGTGTGGCCAGACTATTATTTGAATGATGAATGTTGTTGGTAAGGGCTTTGGAGGGAATATTACTTAGGTCATTGCTTTCTTGTTTTCTGAAGAATTTGACGGCCAGTGTACACTTTTTGGTCCAAAGGCTGGAGGGCAAACAAAGAACAATTAATGCGAGCCCCATGCGACAGAGTTTGGCTGAAAAAATAAGCAAATCACTAGAAACGTCAGTCAGAAGTAGAAGTAATTTCACAACGTGACGTGGCAGCGGCGGTATTACAAGGTCATGTTGAAAGGAAAATAAAGGTCTGGAACGGGATCGGAATCTGTCTGTGAGGAATGGAGGAATGGACAAACACAAAGGCCCTCAGCCCTCGGGGACGCGTCACATGAAATGATACCACTAATGAAAGGAGAAGGTGGATGATGTCACCCCATCAGTCTCTCTCCCTCCCCTTCTGTTGTTCTCTCTCCGTCCGCCTGTCTCCCCGTCCGCCTGTCTCCCCGTCCGCCTGTCTCTCCGTCCGCCTGTCTCCCCGTCCGCCTGTCTCTCCGTCCGCCTGTCTCTCCGTCCGCCTGTCTCCCCGTCCGCCTGTCTCCCCGTCCGTCCCTGAGTCTCGACATGGCTGTGACTAACAACGCAGTGACCCCAAATTCTTTGCCTTTCCTCCCTTCGCAGGCGCAACTACGGACGCAGAGTGCAGGGCAGGCTCGTGCCTCTCAAAATCTACCGTGCAGGCCAAACACCGGGGAGCGCATTCAAAATGTCAGCCGTAAATGTCAATTAAAAATTACAAGGGTGCCTGGAAAGGTGGGGTCTGAAGGGACTGACACAGCAGCGTTTATGCGACCGGGCCGTCGGCTGACATGACGGAATCTACACTGTCAGTTCCTTAACGTACCCCGATAAGGCCAAGGCACCGGATACCGACGGCAACCGGAATGGACGGATGTCTTAGGCTCAGGGCTCCCGCTGAAGCAGGTAGACGGAACTGTGCCACTGAGCTCAGAACCAGCTAGGTATGTGGACTTAGGCGGGTCGCGGAGGCACAGTCAAACGCGACTGCTGCCTGTGGAGCTAATCCAGGAACTAATGGGAATAAAAGACCCGTCTCTCAAACCGCTCACTCATATATCACGTCACGTTTGATTGACTGAGACGGTTCTCATTCAAGTGTTTTCTCATTAAACGCCGTTCGTCCCCTCATGGTCTAGGAATGTTCTGGATCCAGGGCCATCTTTTTTTTCTGCTCACCAACTTTCTTAAAGGGGCTTTAATGAGGCCCACTAAAAATGGCAGCCATCAAAAATGATGGTCCTTCAATTCACACTTCAGTGATGTTGGGATCCTGGAGTCGCCAATATTATCAAACGCTGCGGAACTCCAGGAATTTATCCCCGCACCCCGAGGAAGCATTCCCAAATAAAATCATATAACACTGAGAAAATAAGACATTGTTGATTTTGAGCTTGGCATCCTGCTAGTCTCTTACATTTCACTGCTCAGTACTGTTGAATCATCATCCTTGGAAGGCAGATGTTTAGATAGATGGCATCTGTTATGTCAATCAGGAAGTCATTGTCTTTGAACACACTTAACGCTCACCCGCTGTAAAACCATTCCACGCCATTCACCTCAATTGCCTTATTTACATTTTAATATAAATATCTGTAATTTCCTTAAAATAATCAAATGTAATTAGACATGCGATAGACAAATGAGACTGTCAAATTCCTGTCAATTCAAACTGGCATTATGTCATTACTGGCAATCAGATCATTTTACTTTGCCATCATGACCTTTTGACAAAGTGACCAATAACAGGTAACCGAACAAAGGAAATATGGCAGCCTGGCTCTGGTCGTTGGACAAAGCACAGGGACTTTCCGCCATTGGCCCGTCACATTACCATTTGTCAAGCAGGCCCTGCCGAGGGCGGATTTAGGGGCCACGGCGTGAGAGGCAGGTGACCTTTCAGACTTGGCATGTTCGGCAGCCACAACTGAGGATGGGAGAGACGCAGAGAGGCTGTACACAAGCGATTTTGCCCCTTGATCGGGTTCCGCCCATGCCCTGACAAACAAACTCGCCCGGGTAGCTGTATCGGTCACCTGGTGACTAAAAACCTGCAAGGCGGGGTCTCCACGGCGCCAGGTGCTAGAGGAGCTGTCTCCGCAGTGAGAGTGTCCGAGAAATCTGGACACACGGGAGGGCGTTCTGGGTTTATATGGGCCGTGGCGCTGAGAATGGAACTCTGTTACGCATCATAGATCATTTCAACCAGAGTACATCCCCTCAAACAAACTGCTGCTAGTTGATTTTTAAATGTATCCTCCTTGAGGGAGATGTTGTCGGCCTGGCTTCTTTCCGAGACTCTCTGGCAGAGTGAATACTACTCAATTGGCCCTGACAGGAGGTCTTGTGCCGTGTGTGTGTGTGTGTGTTTGGTGTTGTGGTGGCGGTTGTGGTCGAGTCCCTGACTCCGCAAAAGACGAGCCGCTCGCCTCCACTCCTCCCCAGCGTAGGACTAGCCAGCAATCCCTTGCCCCAGTTGCTGTCCAGAGGCTTTCACGACAACAGATGGAAGGGATTAATCACCCTTCAGTTTCCCCATTTCCCTTGCCAAACAATGTGTTGTGTATTCTGGAAAACAATCCAGCCCCGGAGAGATCGTCAAGGACCCACAGGGGCCAGGGAGGAAGTGGCTAGTGTTGTGATGCAGTCTGGCGCGCGCGTACGTCGATACGGCCGGTCTGCTCGGGAGGAAGCGGGGTAATGTTGCGCTGTGGGGACGCTCGGAGTAGAAGTGGCCTGTGTTGGAAGACAACAGTGACCTGCACGCGACCTGCTGCTTTGAAAAGGCTAAAGAAGAGAGTGGCTAATCATGTGAAAAGCGGTTGACTGACAAGAAACCGCTGAGGTTTCTTGCTTTTAGTGCAGTGTGTTCGGCAAGATCTGCAATGCACAACAGAACTCAACAAGAGGACTTACCGGTTCCAATAGCTCCAGAACTGCTCATTCAGGTAGGTGCGATGGCTGTGGTCGTCGCCGAATGAGGCCTTGCTCTCAATCCAGTGGACGATATGGCCCTCCACAGCTGAAACATGAAAGCACAAATATAGGAATATGGCACCATCAGGTCTGTGGGGTTATCCTAATTTCATGCTAACCACTTTAGCTGAAGCCTAATGTTTCAGGAGAATAACTGTGTTTGGAAGAATTCCGTCAGTACAATGTACGGAGTACTGTATGAATTTCGTCATTGTGTAGACAGAAGCAATCAGACAGTACAATCAAGCCATAAAAGACATAGCATTTGGATTGCAACGTGACATTTTCTTGCTAAATACATTTTGACGGATTTCTGTTAGATCAACAAAGACGGAAGGATAAAGGTTTGACACTTGTAATCTCATCCAACAGAACTGGAAAAGGCTAGCTATCATAGATTACTGATAGTTGCATTTAAAAGTTAAAATGAAATAAAAGTTGACATTTATTATGTAACTAAATACGTACCGATTGGAACCTCCAGGATAATGTCAGGCGTCTTGTCATAGCCTTTGGCTCTCAGTTGGTTTTCATCTACAGAAATCAGTCATTTTAGTATTTTGACATTTGGCCATATTATAGTCCAGAAAGATCTAAAGTAAGGCTGACACATATTCAGTGACACACACTAATAAAGAGCAACATTTGTATGTTGTGTCCACTCAAATCCTCTGGTTTGGTTTCTATATTTCACTAGATTGACCCTTCAGAGACCTAGTTGGCTATTTCACACCAACCAGCACATTTAACCGAAGATGCCTTTCTTTTTTCTTTTTTTACCACTGCAGCACAGTGATAACAAAAGCTCAGTGTTACGAAAGCACCGAGCCACTGCAGAGGACAGCAAATAAAACTGCGAAACCATTAGCTACATCTGCCACTTATTGTGCTGCTACTGCACAAAATCTATAAAGCCTAGTAGTTCCACCAGCAATAGATGGGATGTTGGAACTTCATAAAGCATAAAGAAGGCGACAGGCATGCTCAACATTAGAGCTGCGGTGAGCGTGACCCCTGCCTGCACGGGCCGCAGCCATTGTCCTTGACTCCTGGCGCGCTTCGGCCATTATCCGCCCAACACCTGATTTCTCCATTAAATCTCCGCCTGACCAGGTCATTCAATTCTGGGGACCTGCCTATTTGTCTCCAGCCAAGCTCAACTAATGGACGGGAGAGGAGGACCAAGCGCAGGGTGGAGGATTGGTGCAGTGTCAGGGGTTTGGGGGGGTGGTCCGAGGCAGCCTCCAGCCACGGACCTCCGGTGGGTCGAGGCCTCTCTCCTAACACCTACCGGGCTGGTGACATTGTCATACAGGGCCAATCACCTTCGTCGTTTTTTTTTTTTTCTCACATCACCTTTGATTAAAATTAATGGTCCGTCCCCTCTGTCGGGGAGCTTATTTCCAATCCATTTATCAGGCCAGGCGTCGTGAGGCTGGACTGCCTCGGTGGCCCCCAAGACCACACTAAGGCCCCCCGAACTCTGACAGTTTTAGAACAGTCGCCCATGCAGGCCCGGAGGAAGGTCAACACTTCCAGGCCAAATAAATGGTACAGTCTTAATGACGGAGGGAATGACTTGGTTTCTTCATCACTCATCTGACCGAGGGGGTGGGATGGAGGGGAAATGTCTCTAACAATTTCACACCTGGACACTCACTACCTTGACCCGGAGTCTCTGGACGGGACCACATTTCATGGGCGGAAAGGCAAAAATAACCCGGAAAACAGATTTGAAAAGCCTTTAACATTGCTTTAGGGGAAATGTCCAATTGTCAGAATCAACCGTGGGATAATGACTAAAAAGTGACCAAGGCTGATATATAAAAGAATATTAAAAACCAGAGCATTTGTTTGGATATTTTAACAAGTCTTGCGTCTAAATCTCAGCCATGTCGGTTGGGTTTTATTAAGCAAAACACTTTCCTAGAATAACCTGTACATGAGACTACAATACTCACCATGTGCATGTTTGTATCAAAAGGAACAAACACATCTTTGTGGCCCCTCTCCAGAAAGAAGGAAGTGTAAAGAATTGATCTTAAAATCTATCTGGGCAGAAACTGACCATTTTGTAAAAATGTTCTAAATCAAACATGTTGAGTAGGGAAACCTGAGAAGATCAAACATTAGCTATAAACAAACATTAGGCCAGAACCTTTGAAGCTCTTATTTTATTAAATATTCATACTGGGCGAGTGCATGAATTAAACATAGCCTACAGGGTATTAGATAACACTGCCCTTGGTTGTTAGTAAATCAATGTGAGATAACAGCCACTACATCAATCACGTTCAGGTTTCCTTTTTTAACTGTCCTCCTGTGAAAGAACAGAACAACAGAATGGATGGCCAGATTATTTAAGTGTAGTCTTACCTAAAAATGACAGGTTTTTCTCCTTTAGTTTATATCGTAGAAGCACCTCTGCCTCCTGACCAATCGCACTACAGGGGGGGTTAAGGAGACCCACCAACACTTACTCATTTTCAATTACCAAAGCATTTCTCTAGTGTCTCGATCAAATGAAGCCCACACTGTAGATGTAATTCTAAAACCATAGGTATGAAGTACGACTTACAGTCTGAAACACATTGCAATGACAAAGCAATCATTGCTCATTAGCAATAAATCATTCTGCATGAGTGTAAAGAAGCCTGCCAAACTCAAATACATAGCAAAAGTGTAATTTTTTCCCCAAACCTGCGAGATTGGTTGCTATGGACACGGCATACATCACTTAAAGGGTTAATGTGGAAACAACGTGAGTGTGCAAGAGTATGTAGCGGTGTATTAATGCGTTTGTGGTAGATTGTACCCAATCATATCAGATCAGTCGGGTATATGATTAATCTCCAAAACAGACAAAATAAACGTTTCAGGAAATTGCAAAAAAATTAATTTGTTAACATCATCCCATTCATGACATGTATCTTATTCTGCTGATGCCAAATGTACATTTCTTAAGGTTTAAACGTACAGCTTTAACGCCCACTAGGGGCAGTGTGATTTCTCATTACCCTGTAGGCTCGTGTGTTGTGTATGGGGATGACGGTAGGTCGCAGAAGGTGGTGTTAACTCCAGTGTTAAAATTTGCTAATGCATTTTCCAAACTTTTAACAGGAACAAAAGTCACATGTTCATACGAAATATCATTCCATTTCAAAAGTCCCACCTTGCAAAAAGTCACTGGTTTAGAAGACAAAATAAGAGTGACAACTGGTTCTAGCCTATTAAAACAGAGAAAGCAGTTCAGCCCCTTCAACCTGCTGCACACCTGAACCTCATTCTGATTGGTGGTGACATGTATTGGAATAAATGACTAAATCATATGCTAGCTAGTCAGCAATGAGTAATTGTGACCAACTAACATTATCTACCTGACAAGTGTTAGTTTTCTAATCACCAGTCTTCACTCTGATATGGAGAAGTAAAACATAATTTATGGTCTAATAGCTTTTTTTATGGTCTTTTGGACCACAGTGTGTTTTTGGAGGTGCTTAGCCATTTGAATGGAGTGGTCACATTCCTCTTCAACCCTAACCATTCAGAATCAAATTGAAAATTAATTCGAAGATTTAAAAAATAATAACAAAAAAAAAAGAAAGCAACAATAGAGAAACAAAACTTTTAAAGAACATTGGGAAAATGCCAATTTGGCAAAATGCACACAGCCCATGGACTGTACTGCTAATTAGGAAACAGACCATAACAACTATTACAATGAGATGCCTTTAGAATAAACACCCCTGTGAGTGAATCAAGGAAAACTGTGGCAGATGCTACGGAAATCACTCAGTATTCACCAAGGGGCACATATCATATGCATAATTCGCTTTTTCGGAAAAAAGAGAAAACTCCTTGAGGCGCCATGCGCAAATCACTCAGGAACACTCCACGGTCAATGCACGCGTACACCAAGCGGCACGCGTCGCCGGCGCCGACCCTCTGATTTTACATGGAGCCGCTCCAAAAGCACACGGGATTGGGCCGTTATCATGAAGTGAGTGAATGCGGGGGGGGGGCATGGTGGGACAGGGGTGACTGCCTGTGAACAGAGAGCTAGGACCCCCCCCACCACCACCCCCGCACCGTCCTTGCACAATGCAAACATACCCCCATTCCACCCTTGTGCTGCCCCACTCCTAGCACTAGGAGGGAAAGAGAGAGGAGGTAGTGGCAGAGACGACCTGGCCCCGCAAACCATGTCCCACTCTCTGATCACTGGGCCTGCAGAATAATCTTGAATTGTAGAGTGAGTCAAACCGAGGGCAAGTCAAACAGAGTGAGCGTGAGTCAAACAGAGAGGGTCAGAGAGGGAGAATCAAACCGAGCGAGACGGATTCAAACAGAGAGAAAAACAGGGTGAATGAGAAGTGGCGAGAATGAGTGAGTGAGTCAGACAGAAAGAAAGAGAGAAGGTAAGTAGTGGGGCTATATTTCATGTGGCCGCGACAAGAACTGTCCAAGGTGCTGATAATTCCCAGACTGCTGCATTCGCTGAGCAGAGGAGATAACAGGCCAACGCAGGCATGGTCAGTGTAGCATAGTGGCGGTAGGAGATACCGATGTATTGCCAGAAAGACACCTTTTCCTAAACCATATTCAGTATTCTCTATTGCTGCCGATCCATGCTTCATTCAAATCGTATTTAATGTCCAGGCACCTAAAACCATCCCGACTTGCTTAAATTATTGCGGTTTTAAAACCAGTAGCTTTTCCTTCAGCGAGTCTCTTCCTCGTATTGGGGTTGAGCCGGTAAAACCACCGGAAGAAAAAACAAAAAATGGCTGTATATAACACATGCCTACCCATATAATATTGTACCCGATCCAGTCTATGAACAACGGTACGTTATTTACGTCAGCACCCCCGCCCCCAACGGAGATGGCGGGCTGCGCAGGACGAAGCCCTTCCCCTCTGGAGCTGAACCTTTATGTCAGACGAAGCCAGACACGTCTCATCCCCTCCAATAGCTCCTCGTCAATTTCGGGCTTAACATTTTATGGGAAAGGATACTGTTTGATGCAGTCCACCAGTGGTCCATAACAGCAGTCATTTATTGTACACTGAAAAACAGGGGGAAGAAATATTACAGCGCGTGCAGGCAGGGGGGAAAAAAGAGGAAGTCTACACACCCGTCAGAGATATTGGGGGAGCGGCGGATTGGCAGGCGTGACCGCCTGCTCTCACGTGACTTTATTAGTAAACATGAGGTTGATGCTTAGTCTGCAGCCCAGCTGGACGACTGCAAACCTTCAGAAGTTAACTGGTAACCAACAACAGCTCGCCACCTGGGAGTGCACGCCGAGGTCAAACTAAATAACAAGCGGTCATGTTTAATATTTTCCCAATTCAACGCCACACACACATAATGAGTCATGAGAAATACGGAGCATGGTGTCATTTTCAAATCATTTATGACAGCATGGTGGTATAACGCACTCTGCTGTATAGTATGAAGTTATATAATTCCGTACCTGGTAGACGTTATTGGCTAGAGTCTGGTCTGAAATCAAAGATGGCTCCCGTAGCATGCTGGTGAGGACTTGCTTGGAGGCTGTGAGTAGGACAGGGAGATAGAGGACGGCGTGCAACACAAAGGATATGGTAAATCATCCCGACGAGGCTCCAATCCAAATATCCATCACACAAACCTTTAAAAAAAAAAACTACAACATTGACTGAGGAGATACAAAGAATGGTGTATCACCAGAGCGGATATAGACACAAAGAAGAGGTTTACCATCATTTACCCGGCTGTTGCCAGTGTTAGTGCAGTATTTCTAGTGTAGTCTATCGCCTGCCTGGCTGCTTGGAGCCTATTGAGATTTTCCATAGATAAATGTTTCACTTCAGAGCACAGGAGCCCCATGTAGTTTATCTATGTTATGAACGATGACTATTTTGCATCTCTCACCCCCCATTCAAGCTCCACTAACATTATAAATCAGCGAGCTGCAAGCCACTGGATTGATTCTCCATTACTGCAACAGCAAAAATTCCTTAAATCATTTTTTTAAAAAGATTCGGATTAAATGGATTGTATCATTGTGTGACGAAATGGTTGAGGTGTGCCATTCTAATGATATATACATACGGCTGTGACAGACTCACTGGATTACAGACAATATCAGAAAGGTTTCTATTCCTATTAGACGGTACTGGATCTCCACACACCAAAAAAAGAAAAACACCAGCTGGGGAATATGAGATGTGTAGATAGATAGTGATGGAGACAGAAAGGCTAATGAGGGGGTTATAGGAAGGGGAAGAAAAGGAGTGAACAGCAACCAATAAAGTAGACTTAAAAGGACCGTGATTTTATATGACTTGACTTACTATACAAGCCTCTAATAAACGTAAAGCCCTCATTATGAAGAGATCTTTGCTAGAAATCATAAAACGCTCAGAACCGCCCTCCCATAGGCCACTTCTCTTTTGTGAGGAATGTACTGGTCTTCATATGTACGATCAAACCCCTGGTATATGAAGGCACTAATATTCATGTGTACTATCAAACCCCTGGTATAGGAAGGTACTAATATTCATGT
>JACXGI010003452.1:49421-62657 GCA_016801175.1 Esox masquinongy | reverse complement strand
CTTGCCCTCCTTGTGCAAGGTGTCAATGGTCGTCTTTTGGACAGCTGTCAAGTCAGCAGTCTTCCCCATGATTGTGTAGCCTACAGAACTAGACTGAGAGACCATTTAAAGGCCTTTGCAGGTGTTTTGAGTTAATTAGCTGATTAGAGTGTGGCACCAGGTGTCTTCAATATTGAACCTTTTCACAATATTCTAATGTTTTGAGATACTGTATTTGGGGTTTTCATTAGTTGTCAGTTATAATCATCAAAATTAAAAGGAATAAACACTTGAAATATATCAGTCTGTGTGGAATGAATGTATACATTATACAAGTTTCACTTTTTGAATGGAATTACTGAAATAAATCAACTTTTTGATGATATTCTAATTATATGACCAGCACCTGTACTTCTTAACATTTTTTTTAGCCAGAAGAAAGATTATATTTTATAACGCTCGTTCCTCCTATAGCAATGAAAATGTACTGACGTTTATACACATTGTACATATTGTGAAAATCAATCAGTCAAATTTATTCATAAAGCCCTTTTTCATCAGCAGTTGTCACAAAGTGCTTTTACAAAACACCCAGTCTGAAACCCCAAGGAGCAAGCAACAAGAGTACAAGTTGTAATAATTAGAAAATGCATTTGGGTTTGGCCAGAGTCTATAAAACCTAAACCAGGTCAGAAGCATTACCAGATGGACAAGGCAAGGGACAACCGGGGGGGTTGGAGGGTTTGGGGGTGTTATCAGACTGGCAGCTGGAATTGTCAGATATCGTCTTGATCTGGAACACAGCCAGGAGGACTTTTGACCGTGGCAGCAACAAGTCTTTAGAGCCTGGTACTCGGGAGGTGTGGGCCAAGACCTCATGTTCTAAGATTGAACGCAGCAGGAGACAAAAAAATTTAGAGAGTGCATTCCTTAGGTTTACAAGGTTTTACAGTGGAGAAGGAGAACTGACCCTACTCCCCCCGGCACATTAATATAGCAGCGTAAAACCTTGGGGCTGAAACAGGGGGGTCCAGTGACACTGTGGCCCAACAGGCAGGAAGTTAATCACCCACGTTGCCAAGCATCAACCAAAGGGACACCAACCAATCGCAACCACCCTGAAATGAGGGCCAAGTATTGCCAGCAGAGTGCACCCCAATTGCACAATGGGCGCAACGGAGAGACAACAACAAGTGACTCTGCCCCCGAATGGCATTGGAGAGAGGGCATCCCAGTGGCCATGAGTGCCCACCTGGCAAGGGTGGCCTTTCCATTCACCTTTACATCCCTGGGCCAGACTGCACTTAATCATAGACCATGCTGAAGAGATGAGTCTTTAGTAGACACTTGAAAGTTTGCACTTAAAGTTTGCACTGAGTCTGTAAAATAAAACTTATAGCTACAGTAATCCACTTAGCCAGCCTACACACACTGTTCGTTAAGAAATAATGAATGAGAATGCCGGATTCGGTCGCGACAGGCACGTGACAAGTTCCATCGCGTCATTTATTCAAAATAAAAGTTTTACCAAAAAAAACACATTATAAAGGGGGACAATTTAACCGTTTCTAATATTTTGGGGACCTGTCCCCTCCGTCCCCCCGGCTCCTACGCCCTTGCATGAAGCTCTGCAATATTACTCGCTTTTCTGTGATTTGATCTACCACGCCTTTTGGGGGCAGTATCGACGCAGGGAAATATCGGAGAATTAATCCAACCAATCGGGTGCTAGTTTACTGGGACGCCTTGTCATATGTTCACTATCAAAACAAGATTGTATTAGCTAGCACGTCAGATTAATTTACGACTACACATAGACTTAAACTATTTAGGTTGTATGAATACTGTCTTGGCACTAAGATTGAGTAGGTTTATAGATTTCGCTGTGGTTGTTTTCTTCTATCTGTAGCTAACGTTAGCTATTTTGAAATCGCCATTTTAATTTCTAGTGGTGGGGCGGTGGGTGCGCTGCCTGTGTTAGGTAGCTACTACTACCTAGCTAGCTACCTAGCTAGCTGTGTTAGCTAACTGCTGGGTTGCACCATATTAACAACGGTCGACCCAGTAACATTAGATTTCCGCTTTCCAAATAGTCTAACAAGCTTAGCTAGCTACATGTTTGGTAGTTAATTATAGCTAGATTTTAAATATACAAAGTTAGCTAGGCAGGAAAATAACGTTAGCTACGAAGTCAGTCTGCTAATCAACTGTTTTACTGGCTAGCTGTACAGGACTTAATTTCTTCAACAACCAAACTGGACAAAACGTTGGATTTGGTCGGGTTTAAGTCGGGCTCAGCGGGTTCGCTGACCCCACAGAAGAAGATGAAGAAGAGAAAAGAACTGAATGCATTGATCGGACTTGGGGACAGTAAAAGAAAGAAAACCAAAAAGGGTTCCGGCCACAGACTTCTCCGAACCGAGCCACCACCAGATTCAGAATCGGAATCAAGTTCGGATGATGACGATGAATTCAGCAACCTTGGTACTGTTGCTGCTTTTGGAAAGTAAGCGATCGATTTACTTAGTAAACCTGTACTTTATCTCCCCATCCAACACCCATTCCAAATATGTGTATCAATAATGCATGAGGCTTGTGACTTTAAAATATTGATGCATATTATGTTTCTCATTCATAGAAGAAGTTACGTGCAGTGCTGCAATGTCTGCTATCCCTTGTTTCTATTCATCATCCTGGCTGCCTGTGTTATGGCTTGTGCCGGACTTATATGGATGCAGATTGCCCTGAAAGAAGACCTAGACTCCCTCAAAGAAAAACTGCATACAAGTAAGCCATCAGACAAACACATCGACCTGTCAACTTTTAGAAAATGCCTTCTGGGTTCAAGCATTAATTCAGAGTACAAACTATCCCGGAGGATGTTGCAATACATTCTAGGCTAACAGTTGCAAATCTTTTGTTTATGTCTGAGACGTACAATATTATAACCCAGTAACTGCTGTTGTATTTCAATGTATGTATAGTACACGGATGTGTCTTATCTCTACAGTGGAATCCAGCCAGAAGGTGTCATCACATGAAATGCCCAAACTTAGTGAAGATCTGAAGACGAAGCAGAGAAAGCTGGAGGATATTGAAAGTGGAGACAGGGGTCTGAACAAACTGTGGTCCAACCTTACAGAGATGAACAGAAAGGTAAAGTGTTCAAGTCATGTTACCTGAAGAACCATCTTGTTCTGTCATCTCAGTCATTTCCATTCTGGGCATACACTGGGTGATTATCATTCATGGTCATGAAGCCTCTACCACCATCACAGGTAAGATCAAGGTCAGAATTCCACAGTGAACATGAAGTCTGTTTCAAAGTGTCATTTCATGTTCTGTGTTCTGGAATGCTTCTTACCAATTAGATTAGTTTGCTGGACACTGCAGTGAACCATCTTAAGGCCAACATCAAATCCGCCTCGGACTTAATCAACCTTCCAACTACAGTTGAAGAGCTCCAAAAGGTACGTCTGAACCTTTTCTTTTTAAGGAAACTCACAGTAGTATGTCAGCACCTTTCCTCTTCATGGCAGTATTTGAAGATCTTAGGAGTTAGGAACCTACTTATAACTTTGCTTAATATTGTCCATAATGATTTTTTTTGGGAACCACAGCAGTATGCAAGCATTTTAAAGCATAATGGAGATGCAAAAGAGAGACACATTTGCTTTCTTAATTGTATATGCCAAACTTATTTGAATCATTTCCATAATTATTGCCCAGTAGTCAGTCTTTTGGATGTTAAAATTGCCATTAAATTTTTGCATCGGATAAGCACTTCAGTGTATTTGTTTGCAGAGTGTGGCTACAATCGGCAGCACATTAACCAGTGTGCAGCATGATGTGAAAACAATGCAGACAGCCCTTGAGGACCGGAAGAAAGAAATGGATGGTCTAAAGAAGACCACGGTAAAGAAAATAGAAATACTACCTTCCTTTACCCTCCAAAGCTTCCAGCTTGAACCAATGCTTACCTTTAGCTCATCTTAGTCAAATAGTGAGGCCTGTTTCCAAATGCATGAGCTGCAGAATGACCTAGATGACCAATTATACAACATCAAGACCAGTTGAAAGACATAACTGTTTGCTAACCAGTTGAAAGGTCAGTTTGCTAATCTGTCATTGAACAAGCTACAGTTGTTTTTTTTATAACTCAATCTGCCCACAGATTGATTGTGCACCTGATTAATGTTTTAGCCGATTAAACATCTGTTATCCACTTCACATGAACACATCGATGAGTATCTACACAAATGCTGATCCCTATTATGGCATAACTAATAACCCATTTTCTAAAGTTATTGTCAGTCTGCTCAAACTAATTACTTAATATTATCTGTGAGCAAAAGAGGATGTGGATTGTAAAGAATTATATTCTCAAAAGCCTAATCTTAAAATGAGCTAAGCAACTGCTCATCAACATTAGCTCTGAGTCAGGTAGACCACTCTCACTTTATCCATTATATCCAATTGATCAGTTAAAAAAGAAAAGGGGGGAAAAAAAGGTTAAATAATTTATGTTGTATTACAGAACATCACTCACTTCAGAGAAGTTGTGAGTGAGGTTAACAGGACCCAAGAGCTCTACCACTCCTGGACCGATGACCAGATCCACAGTCTCCAGACCACTGTGTCCAACCTCACTCAGTGGGTATCTTCCATGGAGAAAGGCTCTCCTGAGACACCACCACACTTTGTGAGTAATGGGGTGGATGCTGAAACAAAGGCCAAAATTCAAAAGATGTTGACTGTTGCGAAATCGGGATTTGTCCAATGTAAGGATGGGCAATGGGACAACATAATTGCCTATCGACAATGTTAGACAGCCATCGATAATGTTTATCCTTTATGTTTAGAACCATACAGTATGTGATAGGTTGATTATTACCATGACAGGTTAAACTTGAATAGGACATTTTTTGACATTGTTGAAGGATTTATTAATGTCCTTTAATTGTGCTAGGTGCTTTTTATCGTGCATATTGCTTGAGAGCCTTAGAAACAACTTTGTTTACATAAGATAAAAAAAGTTAGTGTATTGATAACAAAGGCAACAGCATTTATACCATACAAATTTGCTATTTGTGCATAATGTAGTTATTAATTTTTTTAGAGGTTGACAAAAAAAGCTTGCATTTTCTGCAACAACCCCTAACCATAACAACTGGCGTTGTTGACCGCTCGCCCTTTTGTTCACCAGGAAATTATTTTTCCAGATGGTTCGAATAATATGGTCATGTTCTGGCACACAGACAGATAAGATACAGATTGAGAATGGGGTATAGCAAGAACTGCTTGACTCTCAGTGGATCCACCCAGATCACAAATACTGTTCTTACTGCACTGGAGATCCATTTCAAATTGGGCAATTCATGATTTAAAGTTGTACACACATCACAATACCATGCTATGATCAACTAAAGTTACCTTTTATTCTATTCAAGGACTTTGTGGAGGTAGTTGAACCAGTGTCTGTCAGTGGAAATGCAACAGTACCAGCAAAGAACCCTGTCAACGATAGTGACACCAATGCAGATGAAATGAAAACAGCACCTTCAGAAGCTACACATGGTATAAAGTAGTCAAACATGAGTCAAAACATAATTGTCCATTTTATTTTCATAAAAAAGTACAGTGATGTTAGTTGTTACAGTTAGATTACTGTTCGGTTCTTTCTCCAGAAAAATCCACAGGTTCAAAGCCAACAAGACGTCCACGCTTTTTGACTCCTAAGCGCACCAAGAGAGAGTCTGGTACAGAAAGCTCAAAGACTCTGCAGTTTCCTCGAGTGAGTTCTCTGAAAGGTATTGGATCATTCTTTTGTTATGAAGGTTCATATCTGTGATCATACATCAATATCTTAGTCATATACAGAATTTCCTGCATATGAAGGAGAATGGCAGACGTAAAAAGTCAGATTGACTGTGTGCTTGAGCTGAGTGTGTGCACCCCTTACATTTCCAATAGATCTGACGGAGCTCTTTGAGCGCTCCGGGACCGACCCCGCCTCTCAGGGAATGTCTTACCAGGTCCTAAGGAAACTCTTTGACAAAGCAACACCGGACCCCCATTGTCTGGAACGCTACGACATAAACGGGGACCAGAGGTTCTCACTAGATGAACTGAAAGCTGCTGCAGGTCTGTGAGAAGATTGGCCATGTGAGTAGAACAGGGAGAGGAGGTCTCCGGTGTGCACTTTACTGAACTGAGTGTTGGATAACAAGCTGAGTGTGGAACAACGGCACTGTCAAGCCTCCCCCTGCACACTTTACTGGTCTGACACACCTAAGCTACAGTAAGCAACAAAGATCCAAGATTGGATGTTTCTTGTGATTTGACAAAAGTTTACAAAATTGACTTTTCAGAAATCTCATTTTTAGATGTACGACCAGTTAAGTTGATGTCAAAATAATGATTTAGTAGACGTTGTGACTTAACCAAAATATTATGTATGATGTAGTGTCTACCACAAAAACTCTCCCAGATACGTTCAGTTCCTCTGCTTATTTTCTGTCTCTTCATTCCACATTTTAAGTATGGAGTTGTTTTCTGCTTTGTCCTTTTTTTCCTTTTTTTTTTTTAGCAGTTTTCAAGTCTGCAAGATTTGAAGGGCTATAATGCACACCTAAGTAGTTGAGAATGAATCACCTTAAAATATTAACTCCTGAAGCATATGTAGCAATAAGACTATGTTGATGGGCTTATAGCGGAGTGTAGTGATAGCTTAACTTTGCAGTATATTAGTATTGTGTGTGTCTTGTACAGATAAAAAGACAGAGGTAAGCACACCTGGCTGTGACAATGTAACAGGTAGTGAGAGAAGCACTGATCCCTCTTAACTTGATTCTATTAGAACTTTTGTGTGGGCCTTTACATGAGAAAATGCAAATGTACAGATCAGAACATGTC
Organism: Esox masquinongy; assembly: GCA_016801175.1. Taxonomy (NCBI): domain Eukaryota; kingdom Metazoa; phylum Chordata; class Actinopteri; order Esociformes; family Esocidae; genus Esox; species Esox masquinongy. The sequence goes on along the minus strand of JACXGI010003452.1, from coordinate 55,763 downwards.
AAGTCACTCAGCACTTGTATTATGTAAATATGGTAGAATTTTTAATATGGCGTCCGTTAAGATTGACTTGTTTGGGGGGATGGGGTGGGAACTGGGGCTGCATTGGATTAAGGTCTATAGAAAATCCTCAGCATTGTTCATTGTAACGGAAATGATTTTATTAAGTTGTGCTTTGCATGTTGCTCATAATGTAACATGAATAAATGTCTAATTTATAAATTTGACAAAGGACGGTTTGAGGGTAATCTTGTTTTCCAGGATAATCATGTAGAATTCTGGAACTCAAAATGAATTGTCATGTTGATTTCCAACAGAAATATTGCCATTATAAAGCTGTGTGGGTATTTTATGAATGTTTTGTGTCCGCACTAATAAATTAAAATGTAGATTACAAAAGATTTGACTATCTATGCAGTTTCCATACTTTTAAATTTTTTATTGATAGAATTCAAGTCACGGTTCTCGTATAGGACTAGTTTGTTACAGAGTGCAATGTATCCTCAGTATGCTGGAGGTTTGAATCAATACATGTCTTGTTTTTTTTGTTCGTATTTGGTCTCCCCAATAATTGTCAATTTGTGTTGAAACCCCAGTGGAAACTAAATTACAATGTTTTGTCATATGGTTGTGTGTATTCTGAAAGAGGAAAATAAGTGAGTATTTTTCTCTCAGATATTTATTTGATGAGTGCTACATATTACATTAATTCTCTCACACACACACAGATGATTTCTGCATGTGACCATAGAAAAACAGCATTTACCACAAGACTGAAGACTCCATAACAACACTAACCACTAGACACTAAATATCCTCAACAAAAGTTTGTCATTGACATGAAAGAGGGGAAAAGGCTGCTTCCAGTGTAATTTTGCTCTTATTTACAATATGGAGAAACAGTTTGACCCAGTTGGTCAAAGGGGCCAGGGGCCCTGGGATTTTAAGCAAGGGCCCCTTTAGCTCTCCAGTCCCTTGACAACAAGTGAAGCAGCTCTTCTTCATCCTCCTCATCGCTTCCTGTGGACTCTTCCTGATGTTTGGTCTTCTCCTTTACAACCTTCTTTACCACATCTTGCTTATCTCTCAGTATCTCAACCCTCCGGTAACATTCAATTTGCTCATCAATTTCATCAATCTGCCGCTCAAGACGACCATCCTCGTCATCCTCTGCGACAATAGCCTCAGATTTAGTGTTCACCTGCCGCATTTCCTTTTGGAACTCTTCCCACTCTTTATCCATTTGATCTTTGGGTGCATCAACATTGCGGACTTTGGCATCTCTCACTGGGTCGTCAAAGAATCCCTCTGGCAGTGCTTCAGGTGTATTTTCCCTCTTCTCTACGCTCTTCTCAGTTTCATCTGGTTTGAGGATAGACCCAGAATGAGAGGCAGCTGGGACAGCTGGGATGGTGCTGTTGTCAAAGAAATCTGATGGGAGACCTGGGGCAGGTGACCCTTTCTGCAGACCTGAGCTAGATGCTTCCACTTGTTCAGCAGAAACACCAGCCTTATCTCCATCATCATTGTCTTCAGCATAGACTCCCGCCAGAAGACTCAATCCTGCAGATGTGGGTTTTTTCAAAATTCCAGTTAGTTTCTTTGGCCCAGGCGGGGCAGGTTTCGCAAAGAAATCATCTGGCAGCCCCGACGAAGATGCCTGCTCTGTACCTGCCACTGGTTTAGAAGTCTTCCTAGGAGTGTCTTCAGAATCCAGTGCTTTCCTTTTCAGCGATGGCTGGGGTCCTTGACTTGTGGAATTTTGTTTAGAACCCTTGATCTCTACAACTTTCTCTTTGTGCTGTTTTCCAAGAATGTGAGTCTGCCACAATATCTCATTCTTTACCCTCTCGTTGCATAGTACGCAGCTAAGATGATCGAGACTGTTGTACTTAGCGTAAGGGGACTCGACACGCTTCTTCTTATCTGTCGTTTGCCGTTGTTTCTCTTTCATTAATCGACGCAGTTCTTCTTGATTGATAACTTTCTTTTGCTTATTCTTTGGAGGCATTTTTTTAACTGAGTTTCAAAACAAAATTTCTGAAAGCTCGGAAAATAACTTGGCGCGTGTAAATGACGTAGTGTCCTATTTTAAGACCAGTAGTAGGCGTCGAACAATTTTGCCAAATATAAGTTTGTGAACCAGTGCTGCAAAGTCAACCTTACATGATTAATTTTAAATTGCATGTATCATTACGCGTTTACTATATTTGTGTACGTTATATCGTTATTCGTGTTAAATAAAATATGCTACACAACTAACTATCGCGATACTTAAATACACGTTTGATGTCTTTCATTCTCGCGAGATACTAAGCGGAAGATGGCAGATGGTATTTTCAGTTGGAAGGTTTCTAATCTTACCGCTAGCTAACGTTAGCAAGCAAACTACCGCACTGCCAGCCGCAACGGGAAAAATAGCAAGTACTGTAATCAAGGATGTAGCCGAATAATTTGGTATGTCCATTCTGAATCAATTGCTGCAATAGTGACATTATATTTTCAAGTTGTTTTGTTTTTACGTGTGGTCTTTCTGTTATTGTCAACACCGCACCCACATCCATCTCTCTACTCTCTATGCTAGCAAAAGCTAGGTCGCTAGTTTAGTAGGAGTAAGCATAGCTGCAATATTGCAGGGGTCGTTGACAACTAAACGTACTTTAGACAATATATACGTATTCGGTAGTCAACTTGCTGGCTAGTAGTGTTAAATCATGACGGGGGAAAAGATTCGCACGTTGCGCAAAGACCACAATAACAAGCCTACTAAGGATGGGGATATAATGGATACCTATGATGAATCTTCAAATGGGACAACAATAACATCTCCAACCCCCAACGGTACCAGTATCATGTATAAATCCAACAAGAACCACAACAAGACGGTGAAACCTTTGGTACTACAGCAGCAAGTTTCGAATATAAATGCAAACAACATCAATGCCAATCAATCGGTTGGCATCATAATCGATGACAATAACAAGAACCCGATAATTCTGACCAATGGCAATGAGGACTTGAATTTGGAATTCCCTGTTCACGAATGTGTCTTCAAAGGAGATGTCCGGCGCTTGTCCTCACTCATTCGGACCCAGAATATCTCCCAGAAGGATGTGCATGGTGAGTGTGCATGGTAACCCTAACTTAGGTGGCTATATGGAATTGAGTTATGGTATCAATTCTACTTCCAGATCCATGCAATTTTAGCTGACCTTAGTTGGTGTTTGCTTATTAAACCTGTGTTTCACAGGCACCAGCTGTGACATCAATAATCTCATAGATCTCTTTTCAATAATCTCTCTTTTCAGGAAACACACCACTTCACTTGGCTGTGATGATGGGCCACAAAGGTAAGTGTGTTAATTTCTATAATCAAGAATATCTGATGGGGAACATGACAGATTCAGTACATAGGCCAAACTCTAACAGGACGGACACACGCAAACCCTGGTTTCCCACTGGGAGCAGACCAAATGACACCAGACTTTGACAGAATTTTTTTGTCTCATACTCTCATTTTTTGCCTAAGCCTCAATCCAGAGAATGTCACAGAAAACATGCCATGTCGCAGGGCATGATGCTCCACATCTGGCATGTCACCAAGTCATCCTACCAACCAGGATTTTTGCCGTTCACATAACATAATCACCCTGCTCTAATGTACTCAAGCTCTCCTCTAGTAAATCCTCTATGTGGCTTTTTTTCTGGGATAAATACCCTGTCTGTCAAGCTGCACTGAGCTCATCATGTTTGACCTTTGCAGACTGCAGTGTGTTACATAGTCTAGTAGTGTCCCAGCAGCATGGCGGGGGCTGGTCCCATGCTTGGGATAGGTCCACAAGGATCGCCTAATCCCACTGATAAGTCTGCCCAAATGCACAGCGGCGTCTCATTAATGCGAAGGTCATAAATACATGCTAAATGAACTGTCAAAAAATGTAATATACTGGTAACATCATTAAATATGGTAATTAGAAGTCACTGTCCTACTACAAAGACCATGGAGATGGGTGGTAGGCTTAGACTTGGAACAAAAGCTGTTATAGATATTGTTTGTATTGTAGTAGCTTGATGATGTTTGATAAATTGTCATGGTGGTGTGTTTTTTGTGTTGCAGAGTGTGCACTCCTGCTCCTGGCCCATAATGCCCCTGTGAAGGTGAAGAATGCCCAGGGCTGGAGCCCCCTGGCAGAAGCCATTAGCTATGGAGACCGACAGATGAGTAAGTATCTGGAGAATTTTGTATATAAAGCTATGTTTCTCTACCTTTTTCTACCCAGGATTGGCAAGCTATGATCCATCTTTTCAGGCACTGGCAAAAATATCATTTCATATTTATGAAGGCTTAGATATAATAGAACAGCCAAATGTGTGCACTGCCGTCTGGTTTTGTAGTGAACCTTGAGGCGGTAAACTCTGTATGTCTAGAAGGGAGAACTGATCCTTTGACATGAGAAATGAAGTACTTTTGCCAGGTACCTCTACATCACATATTTCAATGGCAAAGTTAAAACGTTAGGGGCATTTACTACTAAAGGACCAACAGTCTTGTTTTCAGGAGTTTGTGCACCACACTCCCCTTTAGAGCTTTTCCTCAGTTTCCTGTCCTTATTTGTTATAAGATGCACAAACACATTGGAAAGGATGTTTGAAATGTATGTATAATTTGATTAACATGTAATTTTGGTTGATTCCCTTAAATAATTAATTACAATATATTCCACATATTGACGGATTTAGTTCATTATCTGTGTTGTTGTTCATTTTATAAAGCCTGTGAGGTTGCCAATCATTTTGGAGGTGACTGTTCTGAATGAAAGATATTTTTTGCTGATAGCTGTGGGCTGTATTCGAAGCCATTCCACTGTGGTATATGTGCGCTTGAGGCAGTGTCTTAACCTTCATTTATACTTCCACTTGAAAGTGGTTGCATGGTCACCATTTGTGGAAGGATTCAGTAAATCTGTTTCTTTTTTTGGTGGGGGGGGTGTACTACCCCTAGGCCACAAAGCATTATTTATTATATATTTATTTGGGTTAATTTTTTTTAGAATAATTGCCATTAATTTTGACACCAGTATTTGTTTTAGTTTAAAAATATGTTTTAGCATAACATATAGCTCATTACCTGCGTTGATCATTGAAACCTGCCTTTTGTTAGATGGAAAAACACAGGTAATGATAAGGAGTAACCTTCTTATCCAGGGTGCCTATCATTTCGGTCGGGAGGGGGACGGAGAGAATGTACAAACCTTTATTTGACTCCATATAAAATGTGTTTTATGTTGAGTGGGTCAGCTCTGTGACCCTGTCACCCCAGCATGTATTAGTATGCAGCTCCAGTCTTGCAGTAGCATGCTGTGACTGACTGGGGACAGAGGTCAGACATGGGAAGGTCAGGGGACGGGGGAGGGGCGTGCGTGGCTCCATCCAGACTGTACAACAAGGACACACAAAGGCAGCCAAACTCTGGCCAGTCACTGGGGCTGTGGTGTTAGTGGTGATGGAAAAGAATTCAGCGGATGCTAGCGCTTTTTAATGGAAGTTACAGAGAAGCCTACAGAGGGCAGAGAATGAAAAATGTAATCTTCATCTCTCTCTCACTTACGGACACACACAAAAAAACACTGCGACAGCAGCTCACTCTAGGTGTCCATATCTACGGCAAAACGCTGGTCGGCCCCTGCAGCGAGAGTTTGCTTGGTCAGCATTTCATCACACTTCCAGTCCACTCAAAATCCCCATTCTAATGTTTCTCGCTGGTCACGACTGCTGGATAGAATAGAGCTATCACTCCAATTATAATTATTTGCAAGGTAGCACACACTTAGCAATCCATCCAGAAACTCATTAGAACTGCATGGGGCTATATAACTGAGGTTCAGCCTGTAGTCCACTGTATATTAGAACAAGCCGTTTGTCCTCCCCTGAGTACTCTGCTGCAGTAAGGATCCACGGTCCACATTCCTGCCAGCGACTGCGTTGGTCTTTAAAATTCATGTCATGTTACTTACATGTGTTTCATTATGACATACAGGGACTTGATATGTTCTGGAGAGAAGACCTGAGGTCACCTTACCTGTCCCACTTAGTCAGAGCCATGTCAGGGCTAAACCCCTTTACATTACTGTCACGGTAGATCTCTTGGTTGCTTGATTTATGACTCCCGATCACTGGGCGGTAGTCTCTCTTCACTTTCTCAGGATTTTACGGCCATTAAGGTATGGGTTTCCAGTGCTCACATATAAGTTTTAGGTGTTGTTGTTTGTAACAGTTTATTAAGTCATTGGTTTTAGTTTTTGCAAGATCGTGTGTGTGTGTGTGTGTGTGTGTGTGTGTGTGTGT
>JACXGI010003452.1:24304-43171 GCA_016801175.1 Esox masquinongy | reverse complement strand
GACATAAGATGTTTTTCTCAGCTGATCTGAGCAGTCAAGACCAATTCTGATATTTCTTTCACTAATTGGTCTTTTGGAAATGTCACACTTTCTTTTCTCAAAAGGACAATTAGTAAAATATATCTTTTGTAAATGCAACCTTAGTCTACCCCAACCATGTTGAGATGTGTAGCAACAACAGCACAATATCAGATGAGGTGTTGGAACAAAATAGTTGTCTACATAACAGCTTATGGTTCACCTACAGACGGCTTCTTTAAAGTTATGGAGTTGACTTGTCTGTAATCTATGAAATCTTCAGTGTGCACTTCCAGGTTTAACACTCACTGCATCAAGTTTAGCTAACGTCTGCCCATTGTGGACAGCTATTTTTCGGGGGAAAGGGCACTGATATTCATTGCTTGTAAATAACTGATAAATCGTTAGAAATATAGATGTCATAACAGAACTGTGCATACCTTTTTCATGTGTAAATGATGTACTTAATGTACAATATATAGTCAAAGGAGCAACACTGTGTAGCAATACATTTTCAGTACATGCTTTTTTGTAAATTTTTTGGGAGAATATATGGCGTCAAGCAGCATTCTTACACAGATCAATACCCAAGCCTTTTTCCTCTCTGGCTTACACACTGTCGTGCAGGATGAAAACTATATTTTCAGGTTCGCTCTTCTGTTTTACCTCCTGGCTATCACGGTCTTTCAAGTGATCATGTGAATTTAATCAGTTGTGTGAGAGAGCCGTTGTACTGTACTTTAAAGTGTGTGATTGTGTGTGTGTGAGAACCCAGGTTGGGTATCAGGAAAGCTGTTTCAGTTTGATACTGCACTGACATTGTGTATTTAAATGCATGCTGTGTTGACCCAATTGGATTCCTTGTGTCCTATTGAGTGTATATTTCCTACACATTTGTTATACTTGCTGCCATCTCACCACACTTTCTGATTATTAGGAAGACCAACTTCTGTATTGTAACCACACTAAAACTGGAAGTGCTTCAACTGAAATGTCATTTCCTTGAGTATGTACTTTCATTTTCCTGTCTGTAATACCCTAAAACAGACATACTTTAATGATAGCGTGTACGTTTGGACTATCAACCTTTAAAATCCATGTTGTTTTTATTTTACGTGAGCAGCAGTGGGTAACAGTTTGGCTCATCAGGTTGTCCATCAGGCTTGGACCTACTGGTATTTATAAATGTATTGCAGCTTTTCCAACTCCCCGTCCCTTTAAATAAAGCACCAGCACCACCGTGTCTCTCTTCATTGGAACACTGATAGTAACCCGGTAGACAGATTTTCAGGGGGGAAATCTACTTAACAATTTTAAATAGTATTTCTTGCATTCATTTGTGATTGACTTTTACTGGTTTTCTTTGGTCACTAAATCCCCATAAAATCCCACGACACCACCAACGTCCCTTTTCTTGAGTTGATCACGTTTTTGTAGTGCATAATTTTGGCTAACCAACTTGGTTAACCTATAGAAGGTTTGAATCCTGACCTACAGCCGTGTTTCTGATCGTGCCCACGTTTGTTGACAGTTGTAAACATTTGTAAAAATCATAATACATGAATTGATTGGATCTATAATCCCTCTGGAAATCAATTGGTCTTCAAAAATTAGGTGGCCTAACTGCAGTCCAACTGAAATTACACAACTCATACTGGTTGCTTTAAGAAAAATAATCCCAAATGAATAGGTTCTGCAATTTCCATGTCTAATGCCAGATAAAAATGCCTGTGTTAGCAAGAGAACCTGATGCATATTTCATTCAAAGCAGACACGTTCTGAGTGTGAACATGAATTGCTGTAGAGTGCCATACGCTTAATGCGATACAAATTAAGTATATTCTGCTAGTATCGGTCTATAAACCCTAGATAACTATTACAAAAGTTGAAAGGAAACCAAGACATGGTCGTTCTTCCAGCATTTGCCCCGTGTCAAAACCACGCGCATTCAGATTTAGAATTTCCCTGTATTGGTCATAAAGGAAGGTTGAACTGATGTTACCACATCAGCATGCCACAAATATTAAATTACTGATCGTATCGTCCAATGAGGCAAACCTCATATTGCATGGTTAAAACACGGCAAATTTCTCTATTGACCAGCCTTACTACTCAGGCCAAAGGGGTGTCCAGTTAGATTGAACATCTGCTACTTACCTTTCCCCACATTGCCTTTAAGAAATTGAAAAACACTCCTTACCCCAAGACAAACACAGTGTAATTCTTCAACAGGTATTTCAGAAATGCTGTTCTCATTAGTTGAATGTTAAACACGATTTCCCCCCATTAACACACCAGATGTCTGTATATGCAAGTGCAGAGCTAATGTGAGACTGCACGAAACCAAAATGAACAGCGCACCTGAAATTTAAAACAAACAAAAATCTGAACTTGGCGCAGATTTTATTGTGTATATAAAAAGAATCACTGAACAAAGACAAGAACCACAACGAGCATTATATCTACTGAGTATTGTTGAGTAGATAAGAGACATAAGGAGAATATTATATCACAACTCAGTATAAATTTACACTTTGTGTATAATAATGGATGGGAAATTACCTCAATATACCACGTACAGGAGAGACAGATCAAAGTGAATTCATTGAGGTGACTACAGCGAAAAACTCAAGAATGCATCCACAGCAAACTGCTCAAGCACATCTAGCAGCCATGTTGTCTAATGAAAAATAGACATACAGCAAATCTGTTAAGCAGTAATTGCTGCTTCTCCTTGCAATGTTTAGAAACTAAAAGGAAAACAAAAAGATATACAAATGTTATTAACATCATGTAAGCCATAAGCTTATTCAAAAAATGGTTTGCACACTCGCCAGCTTTATCCCACATTAAAATGACAGCAAAATCATTCAATCATCGACACCTTTTTCAAAAGATCACCTTCAAAATAATTAATGATGTACACACATGTAAATACAGAAAGTATGAAAAAAACTGAGGCAAATCCTAAATTTAATCTTTCAATTAATTTTCAAATTTGATCCATTTAGTCCAAAAGGAAAACTAACAAAATTAAACAGATAACAAGGGATGGAGTTGAAGCGTGTATACCTTGAGGTTGGTAGAGTGAAGTTGGTGGGGCATGGAGGATCAGGTAGAAAGGGATCTATGCACCAGTCTCAATCACTGACATCCATGTCGTCCTCTTCACGGCAGTCGTCTCCATTGACTTTGGGAGGGCCGGTGCCATTGCCTTCCACCGAGTGAGGAGACTGGGCTCCGGAGTCTTGGTCGGAATCCTTCTTCTCTAGCCTCTCCCTCTCCTTCTCACTGTCGTAGCCCTGCTCTTCCTCATCATAATCCCTGGTGACCTGCAAGGACATCTAGGAAATGGGAAATTATTACATTATTAGGGAGGATGCAAGGTGTCTCCTGATCCAGACTACAAGTCTACATACAGGCAAGATTCCCTATGTTGATATTTCACAGAGCAGCTGGTCATTCTGCTTCCGCTACAGAGCTCTTCTCACTGGATACAGCAATGAAGATAACATATTTGCGGTCTGTTGTAAATCTAGGACCATGGACTTAGTCTACAGTATATATAGCGAATTAAATGATTTTCCTGATAAAATAGTTAGCAATATTTTTACCATCTCCTTTTAAACAGACAAAGGTCTATCCCTTCCTTACCGCCATGCTCATTTTATATAGCCATTATTGTAGACAAGTATTCTGAGAGGTGGGATTCCCCTTTTCTAACTAGCTAGCTAACTTTGCTTTTTGCCAGCAAGCATGAATACTTAACTTTATTAATCAGGTAATATTGACAGACATGTAATGTTGGCTTAGTTGTACTAACATTAGTGGGTTAGCCAATGGATGTGGTAGCTCAGAGACCTAATTATTTGCTTGTATTACACAGTTTGTTTTTAACTAAACCTAGCTAGCTACACAAGAATGACAAAAATCAAGTCGCCCCGGACCTCTAACTTAACGTTACAGCCTTGTACGTTACCTAAGATTTCAAGCTCGTGACGGGCTAGCTAGCCACCCTTTTTGGAAAACACATTAGTAACCCAGCCAGACGTGCATCATAATCATGAAGTTAGTGATTAGTTCACCCAGGTGAACGTTGTGCACCAGTATTACAAACAGTGCCTGGTAATGCCACCGTATCATTACCTTAATCTGAAACCTGAAAAAAAAGTAAATAATTCACAACATGGTCAAATTAACAGGATTTAGGCTCAGTATGAAAGGACAATCACTGTCTAGTCTGGTGGCTGGCATTAGAGGAACTCAGGCATATTTAAATATTGTTTGGTCTATCAAATTACGTGGTACTTGCAAACATTGGAAAAAGGGGGTAGGCAAGGTAGCGTTTTTTTTGTTTTTCAACAGGCTACAATATGACCACATGAATGAGCACATTGCAGTTGTTGGATGATTATAACACATTGTTTTGTGGGACTCCTACTACAATAACCTGAGTAAAAACAGAGTGGGTTGTAGTCTAAGCCATATGTATTTTTGGCACATTTTTCAAATAGCCACAGGGTCTTTATGTCTGTTCAGAAAAAGGAAGAGACACAGACAACATGTCAATAAAATCTAAAGTAAAGAAACATCAAGGGAGATGGAGATTTAGCCAGCAGCAGAAATAAATGAAAAGTGAAGGCAGTGTACATATAGTTGCACAAAGATTATATTGAGAAGGACATGCAGAGAAATTCTGAATCTTCAGCGACAGAGATTCATCAGGGTAAACATTTGGATCAGCGGCCACAGCCTTAAGTTGAACATCCTCGTTTCATGATTTTACATTAAAGCCAATACCCGTAGTTGAAACAAAAACAAAGCAGTTCTCACCTCTATTTTAGTAAAAATCTGAGGGACGGGCCAGATAAAATGTTACTAGGCACTTCTGATGTAAAAATATATTTTTGATCATGTTTTGAGGATATACCATGTTTCTTTATTAATTTTCTTGATGATCTGGTGGGTTAAGACAGCTGAGGTAAACGAATGACACATTTGTTTGATTCTTTAAGACACATACTTAATTCACTTTCTTTATGCACGTTAACATTCTATCTGTAAAACCTGGTTCAAATGAAAGATATTCCAAGTGAACGATTGTCAAACTTGTGACTAGGGCTGTTACGATATATTAACTAACACCATTTGATTACAAAAAATCCTTGATTAGAATTGACTGCCTCTGGGATTCTATTCATCATGGCAGCAAAGCCAGAACACACTGAGGACGATTCTTGAAAGGAAAAAAAAAATAAGAGGCAACACATGTCCAAAGACCAGAAGCGCAAACTTTGTCTGCCACAGCAGGACGACATTGACAATAAAACATTTAAAAAAGAACCATCCATTAATGGAGGCATCAGACAAGGGTGTGCCAAGGTGGTGGAGCTGACTAGAGAACTAGATATTTATCTAGTATTTTTTATTACATTTGGTGAATAACAATGGTGTCATGGTTTTTATTGGGAAACAATATCTGCATCTTCTATCTACAGACCAATTACTGTAGTTTTGAAAGTGAAATGTTCTCCCATTCTTGCTTGATATAGGATTACAGCTGCTCAACAGTTTGGGGTCTCCTTTGTCATATTTTCAATTTCATAATGCGCCAAATGTTTTCAATGGGTGACAGGTCAGGACAACAGGAAGGTAAGGTTAGCACCCAGACTCTTTTACTACAGAGCCATGCTGTTATAACACGTGCAGAATGTGGTCCTGCTGAAATAAGCAAGGCATTCCCTGAAAAAGACATCATCTGGATGGCAGCATATGTTGCTCCAAAACAGTATCTCACAAAAGTGAGTACACCCCTCACATTTTTGTAAATATTTGATTATATCTTTTCATGTGACAACACTGAAGAAATTACACTTTGCAACAATGTAAAGTAGTGAGTGTACAGCTTGTATAACAGTGTAAATCTGCTGTCCCCTCAAAATAACACAACACAGCCATTAATGTCTAAACCGCTGGCAACAAAAGTGAGTATACACCTAAGTGAAAATGTCCAAATTGGGCCCAATTAGCCATTTTCCCTCCCAGGTGTCATGTGATTCGTTAGTGTTACAAGGTCTCAGTTGTGAATGGGGAGCAGGTGTGTTAAATTTGAAGTTATCGCTCTCACACTCCCTCATACTGGTCACTGGAAGTTCAACATGGCACCTCATGGCAAAGAACTCTCTGAGGATCTGAAAAAAAGATTTGTTGCTCTACATAAAGATGGCCTAGGCTATAAGAAGATTGCCTAGTCCCTGAAACTGAGCTGCAGCACAGTGGCCAAGACCATATAGCGGTTTAACAGGACAGGTTCCACTCAGAACAGGCCTCGCCATGGTCGACCAAAGAAGTTGAGTACGCGTGCTCAGCGTCATATTCAGAGGTTGTCTTTGGGAAATAGACGTATGAGTGCTGCCAGCATTGTTGCAGAGGTTGAAGGGGTGGGGGGGTCAGCCTGTCAGTGCTCAGACCATACGCCGCACACTGCATCAAATTGGTCTGCATGACTGTTGTCCCAGGAGGAAGCCTCTTCTAAAGATGATGCACAAGAAAGCCTGTAAAAAGTTTGCTGAAGACAAGCAGACTAAGGACATGGATTACTAAAACCATGTCCTGTGGTCTGATGAGACCAAGATAAACTTATTTGGTTCAGATGGTGTCAAGCGTGTGTGGCAGCAACCAGGTGAGGAGTACAAAGACAATTGTGTCTTGCCTACAGTCAAGAATGGTGGTGGGAGTGTCATGGTCTGAGGCTGCATGAGTGCTGCCGGCACTGGGGAGCTACAGTTCATTGAGGGAACCATGAATGCCAACATGTACTGTGACATACGGAAGCAGAGCATGATCCCCTCCCTTTGGAGACTGGGCCGCAGGGCAGTATTCCAACATGATAACGACCCCAAACACACCTCCAAGACGACCACTGCCTTGCTAAAGAAGCTGAGGGTGAAGGTGATGGACTGGCCAAGCATGTCTCCAGACCTAAACCCTATTGAGCATATGTGGGGCATCCTCAAACGGAAGGTGGAGGAGCGCAAGGTCTCTAACATCCACCAGCTCCATGATGTTGTCATGGAGTGGAAGAGGACTCCAGTGGCAACCTGTGAAGCTCTGGTGAACTCCATGCCCAAGAGGGTTAAGGCAGTGCTGGAAAATAATGGTGGCCACACAAAATATTGACACTTCGGGTCCAATTTGGACATTTTCACGTAGGGGTGTGCTCACTTTTGTTGCCAGCGGCAACAAAATTACATTAATGGTTGTGTGTTGAGTTATTTTGAGGGGACAGCAAATTTACACTGTTATACAAGCTGTACACTCACTACTTTACATTGTAGCGAAGTGTCATTTCTTCGGTGTTGTCACATGAAAAGATATAATCAAATATTTACAAAAATGTGAGGTGTACTCACTTTTGAGAGATACCGTATATTGCTCAGCATTAATGGTGCTTTCACAGATGTGCAAGTTTCACATGCCATGTGCACTAATGCACTCCCATACCATCACGGATGCTGACCTCTGAACTGTGCAATGATAAGAAGCCGGATGGTTGCACTCCTCTTTAGACTGGAGGACGCGGCATCCATGAAAACCAAAAATAATTTCAAATTTTGATTCAACAGGACTGTTTTCCACTTTGCCTCAGTCCATCTTAAATGAGCTTGGGCCCAGAGAAGGGGGTGGCAGTTCTGGATCTTGTTTATTTATGGTTTCCTCTTTGCATAGTAGAGTTTTAACTTGCATCTGTTGATGCAGCGACATACTGTGTTCACAGTATGGATGTGCATGACAAATATTTTCACTATCGATAATTCCTCAGCTTTTGTCGTTGAATAGTCGAATAGTCCACCCCACCCACTCGTACCAAGAAGAGAGGTACTAAATGAAAAAAAATGAATGCAAATTGTAATATGTTATGCAATAAATTCTACATTTATTTTAAAATGTAGTTAACCTCAATAACGTTTTAGTGCAAACAATTAGGCTAGATATACTTTTTCTCAGGAGACATTCAGATTCAGAAATGCCATTACAGCAGCATATAACCTAATGCATAGGCCTGTCAAGTCGTTAGTATTTTATAACAAGTGATTTATTTCTAATTATTGTTACAAGCTTTTCCATTAATTACAATTACAAATGAACTATAAATGTCATCAAAAAAACGTGCAACGTCTCCCATGAATTAGCGCAGAGATATGTATGAATTGCCTTACATTAGCTAACGTCTTTGTGTCAATGTTTTCTGGCCATAACAAAATACAAAATGTATTAGACCAACTAGCCTTCAATTTTTTATTTTTTACTTGATATATAGACTAACAGAGTTATGTTGCAGCCTGCATTAAATCAAACAAACCTACCAATGCGTTCCAGTTCCAGTGAATAAAATAATATACTTGGAAGGAAGCTTAATATATGGCTAGCGCATCAACAGATACAAGATCTCAACAAAAATGTAAAGAATCATTAGGCAATGTCCATATTATTACGATCATTTATTCTTGTTTTGAGAAATTAGCATATCCACGTGCCCTGGGAGTAGATGAGTAGGCTTACGTGGTCTGTTGACTATCAGGGCCGCAGCCGAGAAAAATATATTTTTGCACCCGGTACAGATGTTGCCGGGATGCACAGGTATGCTTTAACTAGCCGGGATAATTTCCTGTACTTGGCCGCTAGCCAGATTTGTTTAGTCTACTAAAAATAATCTGTTATTACAGCTGTCAAGTGAGTCAATTGGTAATACAGATTTTTTTGTAACTTTCGAAAATTAGATTAATTTGTCGATAAACGCCATCCTTGTCGAAATGTCGACAATTCGACTATTTGTTCTCACCCCTACTTCACAGACAATGGTTTTTGGGAGTGGTCCTGAGCCCATGCAGTGATTTCCACTACAGAATTGTGTCTGTTTTTAATGCAGTGCCGCCTGAGGGCCCGAAGATCACGGCCACCCAATACTGGTTTTCGGCCTTGTCCCTTGCATACAGACATTTCTCCGGATTCTCTGAACCTTTTAATGACATTATGTACCGCAAATGATGAGATCCCCAAACTTTGCAATTTTTTGTTGAGAAACGTTATTCTTAAATTGTTGCACTATTTGCCCGCACAATCTTTCACAGAGTGGAGAACCCCTCATCATCCTCACTTCTGACAGACCCGTCCTCTCTGGAATGATCTTTTAATACCCAATCATGTTACTGACCTGTTGCCAATTGACCTAATTAGTTGCGTGATGTTCCACCAGGTTAAGTTTATTAGCATTACGCAACTTTTCCAGTTTTGTGGCCCCTGTCCAAACTTTTCTGAAATATGTTCCAGGCATCAAATTCAAAGTGCGAATATATTTTTCAAGAAGCAATGTCTCAGTTTCAACATTTGATATGTTGTCTTTGTACTATTTTCTATTGAATACAGGGTTGAAATGATTTGTCCATCATTGCATTCTGTTTTTATTTACGTTTTACGCAGCATCCCAACTTTTTTGGAAACAGGGTTGTATATCTCTCTCTATACAGTATCTCACAAAAGTGAGTACACCCCTTTTTCCAAACCCAAGATAGGGCCACAGGGGTCGTTCCAAAAGGATGAATTGAATGCTTTGCGGGTTAATTTAAAGGATCAATAACTAAAGAATTCCACAGTAAAATTGTCTAATCTGGTTCAAACCTACAGATATTAGTGTAAAGTTGTTAGATTTAATCCTCCCAAAATGTTACCTATTGTTATTTTGGTATGGTCGCATGTTTAGTGCAGTCACAAAAGGTCAACATTGTATGGAGATTTTCATAAGAATTCTATAGATTTCTGGCCCCATCTTGGGTTTGGAAAAAGATACAGGCAAGCTACTTCAGCAACTCCTTCAAGACTAGTTTCCAGGTGACATATTCTAAGCAATAGTCTCAACTCCCAAGCTTTCATATTTTACACAGGGGTCAGGGGTTGTTCTGTAAGGATGAATTGAATGCTTTGAAGGTTAATTTTCAGGATCAATAACTAAAGAATTCCTCAGTAATATTGTCTGATCTGGTTCCAACCTATAGATATTAGTGTTATGTTGCTGGATTTAATACTCCCATATAACGAATTTGAAGATTTGTGACATTATTTTGGGTATTGAACAGGTTACAGGTAAGCTACTTTTGCCATTACTTCCAAATGTTGCCAATTGTTGTTTTTGCAGCATTGCCTGCTTTTTGTAGTCAGGGTTATTCATGGTAATGGTCCTATTGGAATGATAAGACATGGTTATCTAACAGCAATGAAGGTATGTTTTTGTCCTCTCCACTTCAAATACCATCTCATAGAATGTTCTAAAATATCTATTAACATCAATTTAGTTTTGTGAATTAGGGTTAGGTAAATAGAGTCAATGAGTTTTTGTTTAATTGTATTATAGATTTCTAGTTTTAATGGTTTGTAGTTTACAGGGCATCATTACAAATAGACAGGAGAGATATGTAATCTTACAAGGAATCATTTTTGGTCATGTGTGTATTTTTTCATATCAAGCTGTAATGGCCCATTGACATGAATGTCCAACGTAAACTGAATGTACTTGTATAATGAGTCAAGTATTTCCCCACAACATAGTAAATAAAGTTAGACTGTTATAATAATATGGTTTACTCTTTCAGTTTATGCACAGAGCTGGGCCATGTTTACCTCAGCGAGCAAACATCCTGCAGATAGTCTTATAAACATGATCATAGACTTGCGCCCAATTTCAACAGCGGAGGATAACACGTTTCAAAAGATGACAGTGTGTTTTTATATTGAAAATAAATACATTCCCTGGTACTAAGTGTGTCAGAAGTTTGAAGTCGTCACAGCCTTGCGTTTTTAAAAAGCCGAATTTTTGCACGGCTTTCAAAAACTCGACTATCAAAATAGTCATTAGTGACAGCCCTACCTGTGACTCTACAGAATGAATTGCCTTATAGATGATGTGCCCAATAGAAATGAATGGTCAACCATGTATTTCAGTGTTTTCTTTCTATTGTAAATCGGAAGATGTTTCTAAACACTTGATTCATGTGGATGTTACCATCCTGAATCAATGGTGATGAATAATGTGAGAAAGTTAAAGACTCAATGTCAGAGCCCTTAGTACTAGTGGATTACCTGTGCATCATTGTTACATACCTTCACATCTCCTTTCTCTACATCACTTTTCTTTTCCCGTTCCCTTTCCTTTTCTTTGTCTTTACTCCTGTCCTTCTTTTCCTTGCGGTCCTCCCGACTATGGTCTTTATCACTCCTGCGCTCACGGTCCTTCTCCCTTTCCTTGTCTCTCTTTTTCTCCTTCTTATGTCTGAAAGGATATGATCATTAAAGCGCAGAAAACAGGCTTCAGACCCAAATGTGCAAGTCTAAAAGGACCCATTGATATAAATCATATTAAACCCAACTTTATAACTAAATCAGGATCAGTTTCAGGTCTCATTCTCCTTACAAAATATTCACTTAGAATACCACTGAGATAGTATCAAAAACATTTGAATTTAACAAATGATCTTGTTCATTGAGAATGGAGATGATCAAAACAACAACCTTCTAGGAGAGGGAGTCCTAGAGACTTTCCTCTTTGGGGATTTCTTGGGAGATGGGCTGGCACTGCGACTCCTCCTCCGCCTTCTATAGTCAACAGCAGCATCAAGAAAAAACATGTTACAACAAGTAAATATCAGGACAACAACATGTTGGGCAGCATGGAGAAACATGGCATACAAGAGCTGAACTGACCGATCAATACTGCGAGACCTCCTGGTAGTACTGTAGCTTTTTGGAGGTGTTTTGGAGCGCTTTTTGTCCCGCTCCTCTTTCTTCCTATCCCTGTGGATCAGAGACAAATTAGTTAGCCATTTGGTAGTGTGTGTCTGGGTATGTATGTACAGTACTGTGCAAAAGTCGTAAACACCAAAAAGTCAAACTAAAGAAATGTATTTGTATCCAAATAATTGTTTAATATAATAATAATAATAATAATATATTCATGAATATATATGGTAAAACATATATAAATGTATTTCTATATATTACATGTTTTTTTTATTAAAACACATAGTACACAAATAAATAGCCTCAGTTCAACTTTCAGGTGCTTAAGACTTTTGCACAGTACTGTCTGTCAGGAATGGATTTTTGGACCAAGGCCAATTGGCCTTAAGGGGGTGCCTATTTCGCAAAGGCACTGAGGCCATCAAGCAGGGTGCTAAGGCCAATCAAGCTAAATAGCCAATTACATAGCGTTGAAACCACAAAAAAAAACACTTGCCACGAAAAAGAGGCAATTACTGTAGACAAGTGATTTAATAAAGCTTGTTTGGCCTCATGCTTTAGTAACTAAGAAATGATGACCCCGTATTCTGTCTCTCGTCTTCCACCCTTAGATAAATGTAACATTTTCTACCAGCCAAAAAAATCCATCCAACCCAAGGACACTAAGGAGGACATTAAGGCCACAGGGGGGATGGATGGCACCTTTACCTTCCCTCCCTGGTGTATGTATTAGTGTGGGTGTTATGAGAGGCAGTCGTTGGTTTAGGGTTAAGAATTGGTTAAGTCTGCTCTCTGTGGTTCACCTGGATTTGCCAGGTGATTGTCTGCTCCGGTCTTTGGAGTGGGATCTCCCACTCCTCCTTCTGGGGCTCTTGGAGCGTCTCCTGCTCCTTGAGTGTGAGCGTCGCCTCGACCTGCTCTTTGAACGCCTACAGATTGCACAGACGGAACGTCAATCTCCAGCCTCCAGCCTCAATGTGAATACAAAAAACTCCCAGCCTTTATTTCTGAAACAACCAAAATGTTTTCTGTCGGCAGGAGCAGAGGAGTGTTCACCTGTGTCTGGAGCGGGAGCGGGACCTCCTACGTCTAGACCTGGACCTGGACCGCGAGTGCTTCTTCTTACTCTCCTTGTCTGAGTAAATAGAACAAGGACATTGCTTTGGTGCAGCAAAACATAGCATTTAGACAGGACTACCAGTAATGTTGTAATGTCTGAGATGTAATGTTTTTTTGGGCTACTCACTCCCAGGTTCGATGGCAGCCGATATGAGTGACTGGGCCTCTCGGACCCTCTTCATGGCTTCTTCTATCTCCTTGTTGGAAGAGTCTGCCTTCAGGCCTGCATTCATGGTCAGGTTCATGTTCATCCCAACACCCATGTGGTTCATTCTGAAGAACGGGACATTATTTAGTGCTCATGAGTAACCCAAAAGAAACCCAATAGGTTCCTGGAAACAGCATTACAGACATATATATAACAAACAATATGCCTTGGGGATAATGCAAAACAAGTTGTTTACTGTCATTTGGGTTAAGGGTTTTTTATGTATTGTTTAATATATCAAAAAGGCCCCCCGACGTCAATATACCACTGAAAAGGGCCTAAGTACAGCCTTTAACTGCAGCCCTTAGGAGTGGTGTATTGGCCATATACAACAACTCAATGGGCCTTATTGATTAAAAACACAACACCTCTTCTTGCCTTATTTCTAAATTAGAACACAAATGAGGGCAATCTAACAAGTTAATGGATGTTATGGGCGGTGAGCAAGTCTGATGACTCACTTCGGATCCACTTGTGACATAAACTTCAGAAGCTGGTCAGTGGGAAATGACTACGGAGGGAAAACAAATGAAAAAATGGGTAAAATACTTTAAAAACTTGCACATTATATATTATTATTTCCATCCAACATCAGCAAACAACTACATTATCTCCAGGTTGCTGTGAAACACTTACCTGTGGATTCATATTCATATTGGGGTTTGAAAACCCAAACGCTGCCATCGCATCCATAGAAGGACCGCCAAAAGGATTGCCTCCCATCTACAGAGCAAAAACACATCATTACCAATTTCATTGTCCATTACTTTCCTCCTTAAAAAGGTGCAACACATGAGATTTCTCCACCATGTGGAACAGGGGTGAATTCCATGAACATAATGCTTAAATTCAAGACATGAAGGTGACCAGAATGGCTTGATACTGTCCACCCTTGCTGACTTGCCAGGTGGGCTCTCATCGCCACTGGGATGCCCTCCCGCCAACGCCATTCAGGGGCGGACTCACTGGCTTGTTGTTGTCTCTCTGTTGCGCACATGTGCAATTGGCCTGTACTCTGCTGGCAATACTCGGCCCTCATTCAGGGTGGTTGCGGTTGGTGGGTGTCCCTTTGGTTGATGCTTGGCAATGTGGGTGGATCGATTTCCTGTCTGTTGGGCCCTGTCCGGGGCCTCTCCCGGATAGGGCCACAGTGTCACCGGACCCCCCTGTCTCAGCCCCAAGGTCTTACGCTGCTATATTATTGTGCTGGGGGAGTAGGGTCAGTTTTCCTTCACCACTATAAATCCTTGTAGATCTAAGGAATGCATTTTCTAAATTTTCCGTCTCCTGCCGTTTTAAACTTAGGAGGACATGAGGTCCTGGCCCACACCTGAGAAGTACCAGGCTTGAAAGATCCGTTGCTGTCCCGGTCCAAAGTCCTCCAGGTTGTGTTGCAGATCAAGACGATACCTGACGATTTTAGCTGCCACTGGGCTGACACCTCCCCCTCCCCGTGTTGTCCCTGTCCTTGTCCATCTGGTCATGCTTCCGACCTGGACTAAGTTTAAATAGACTCTGGACTCAGCCCACATGCATTTATTAATTATTACAATTTGTACTCTTAATATGTTCACCCGGCACAGCCAGAGGAGGACTGGTCACCCCTCTGAGCCTGGTTCCTCTCTAGGTTTCTTCCTAAATTTCGGCCTTCTTAGGGAGTTTTTCCTAGCCACTGAAATTCAACACTACTGTTGTTTGCTCCTTGGGGTTTTAAGGCTGGGTGTTTTGTAAAAGCACTTTGTGACAACTGCTGATGTAAAAAGGGCTTTATAAATAAATTTGATTGATTGAAGACTACTGCCTACTTATTAACTTTCATTGTCAGCAACCAGTTATAGAGGGACGTAAAAAGGACGTTTAAAGTTTTTAAAAACATATTTCAAAAATAAATACTTAGATTTCAGTGAGATGTCAAAAGGTGAACAATATACCTAAAACATTGGTGGTTAAGTAATACTGTGAATTCCACTATTATTGTAGAAATATATTGTAGAATTTTGCAATATTTTTAATAATACAAAATGCATATAAAATCCCATGGGCAGCACCTTCAATATAGAACAACTGAATATCGTATCTATGTTATGAGGACCTACCTGTTGATTGAACATGGGGTTTGGTGTTGGAAGAAGTCCTACCTGTGGATTGAACATGGGGTTTGGTGTTGGGAGAAGGCCTACCTGCGGAATAGCCATGGTGTTCGGTGTTAAAAGAAGTCCTACCTGAGGATTGGACATGGGGTTCGGTGTTGGAAGAAGACCTCCTCCGGGCAAAATCCCAGCAACAGCATTTGCCGGCGCCAGCAGTGACAGTGCTTTGGCCTCCTCTGGGATAACGCCTACAGAAAAACAAAACAGACATTAGGGAAAGAAGAGGACAGCTACGCTTAGAATCAACCAACAAAAAGGAGAGACAAACAAGAAAGAACAAAGAAAAGATGACTGGCTCAAGTATTCTTCAAACAAACATTTGTACAGGTTTCAATAGAGTTACCGTTGATAGCTGCTAGATTTGAGAAGGTGTGTTCCCTTTATTCTTTTAATCATTGTAGATAGAAGAATAACTAAGGTGGGGAGAAAAGTATAACAACACACACTACTCCAGTGAACACTGCCAAGATTGTATCACCTGAATGTGTATTTTAAGTCATGAACCAAACGTTAGCAAGCACAGCGGCTTCTCCAGTGGGGTGTGCTCTCAATTTTCATATAGATTGAACAAGCGACTCACGTTGGCGGCTTCACTACTAAGGAGTACACAGAGAAAAATCGAGATACACAAAACAAAAAGAGTTTCAGAGAGTTGGAGGTCAACAGTAAATACTGTACAATCTGTGAGTTTCTAGTACTTACCCAGAATACAGTACTATATAGGGGGAGATACCAACTAGCAAACAAGTTCTTGGTAGGTGATACCTAGGCTTCCAGGAACCTTACCTGTCACTGCATCATAGGTACCTACACCTTATGTTTCAGTTTAGTTATCAATTTGCAAATAGAGTCCATCTTTGTCTGTCTGTTCAACTAACATAGGGATAAAAAAAAACTATGGTTTCAAATCTGAATGTTTCCCTTTCTACCTAAAAAAAAGAAAACATACAATATAGAATACCTTCAGATGCAACGGCAAAAATCACATTTTTATGTTGAACAGAAGACACACAAACATACACAGTCATG
Organism: Esox masquinongy; assembly: GCA_016801175.1. Taxonomy (NCBI): domain Eukaryota; kingdom Metazoa; phylum Chordata; class Actinopteri; order Esociformes; family Esocidae; genus Esox; species Esox masquinongy. The sequence goes on along the minus strand of JACXGI010003452.1, from coordinate 26,857 downwards.
CCCACACAGACACACACCCACAAACAACATTTAAAAAGGGCCCACGGGAGAGAGAATTTAGCTGCAGGAGACAAAACGGTTGGGTGGTATTTTCAGCGGGGCCTGGTATACAGGACTGGCTGAGCCAGGAAAAACAACTGTAAAACACAACAACAAAAAAGAAAGACCACTGTTAAAGAGAGAGCACTGAACCAGTTGCCATTGTCATGTGGGGTGGATATATAAGACAATTAACAACTAGACAGTCAGAAACCTTCAAGTACAGTATCACTGGTCGACATAGAAAACACAGACTAGCTATTTGATCTGCCAAGTTCAGGGATTGTGTATTGGTAGTGCATTGAACTCTTTTGATAAATTAAATTGCATTATACGTATTGGACAAGAGTTCACCCAAAATTAGGAAGGCCCTTAATGTTATGGGTGAAAAAAGTATGAAATGCAGGTGCAGCAATAGGTGTAGAATAGATTTGTTATTTTTCACTGTTCAGTGACTGCAATGGTTTCTTACCATTTGGATCCAATGAGAAAAACAGATTGGACATTATACTGGTCAGATTAAAAACTATGTTCATAAATACGTAGGCTACTTTTGAGTAGCCAAATTATCTTCAGTGTAACACGCGATATGTCTTATAGATCGAACAGTAGTTTCTAAACTACTGCATTCCATTTGAATTAAAATTCCTAGAGAAGAGAGAATGAGAAGAGAGAAAAAGGGACAGAAAAAAAGAGACAGAGAAGGGGTTGGGGGGGCTGCTTGAATGCTTGCTGGCCTTTTGTAATTGTCTACAATCCCCTGTTGGCAGGCAGAGGACCACTTTCCGCCATCAAGGAGGGGGCTCTGCTTTTGCCTTCTCCACTACAACAAATCACACACACAAATAACAGAGAGAAGTTTAATAGAGGATAGTCCAATATGGGAAAGAAAATAAATTGCATGGTTAAGGTGTCATAATACATGCAAGATAATTTCTGCTTTCTTTTTGAGGAGGTTCGTCTGTCTGCCCATGGACTGGGCTTGTTCTGCCCACTCAGTTGGAGCAAGTCTTGGTCCCTTAAGCAAACCTTGGTATACTGTGCTAACAGGGGGAGGTGGGAGAATTATGCGGTTCTGGAGACTACTACAGCCTCGGCATCACCAGTGCAGTTTAGCGTCCTCATGAATGGCAATCTTGTGGCTGTAGTTGTATTTTAATACATGCGTATGGTTATAGGTTTTGTTTTTAGTTCCACAGTATAACAAGGGTCTGGGTTGAGACATCAGGTAGACAACTCGTTCAAAGCAATTGCGGGTGAGATTGTACAAGATAAGACGCTGGGAGAGTGGCATTGCATCATTGATCACAGAATCAGAAAGGGTTGTTAGATCGTAAATGAATACAAGCTAGGATAGGATCTGAAATAGCTAACCAGGCTAGTTACATAATTTATAGTGGCTCACACCAAAGGCTTTTAGAGCTTTATACTGAAACCAATGGGAGGGTCACTCTCCCATCACTACATCATACAATCTTGGATCATTCATACAGAAAAAAGAGAACAAGGCACCAACCTTCGGCAAAAGGAACCACGATCAGTGCCCTGTCCACGAAGACTGTGTTGGTCAGATGCTGCGATACCCCCACGGATTCGGACTCTTGGAACTTCACAAAACACACGCGCGAAGTCACAGGCAGAGGCGATTCACTGCAAAAGATCAGTTTGTAGACAACTTGTTAAATTGTGCAATAACTCGTATTAAATATTTTGTCCAACATCACATCCCGGAGTAACCTAGATATTAAGCTAATTAGCGCCTCGTTCCAGGTTTAAGGGAGGGCCAGACAGGGCCTCATCCAAGTAATGCTAACGTTAAGCTAAATGTATATCTAACAACGAGGTAGTTTAAAAATCAAAGTAAATAATACTACATGTAAATCAAATAAATTGGGAGGATTTGAATATCCTAAGAACCAATACTGTACATTTGTTCAGTTAGAAACGACCTTTTAACAAAACTTTGTTACTCACTCTGGTGGAAACAATTTGAGTTCTTCAATGGTTCCAAGAAACCCGAACAGCATTCGCATCTGCTCGGATGTTGTGCTAGGCGACACATTCGTCACTTGCACTACGTTTGTAGTACAGTTCATTTTAAAATAGTAAAAACAAATATATAAACAATTACCACTCGATCAGATTATTATTTATAGACGTGTATTTAGTTGGTGTGGTGTTGAAGGCGTTTTATAAAAAACTCAAATCAACATCCCGATTAGCTCTGCCGCCATTTTGTTTCTGTGAGTGACGCGAATACACAAAAACAACGCATGCGCAGGTGTACGTCCTAGGGTGTATTCATTCCGCCAAATAAAACGTTTCAATTGCGAGAAGTTCGGTCAAACCGAGTTTCTATTGGACGAACTGAGGTCTGGATGAGGTTAGACTAAAGTAGGCCCCTCGCTCTTTCGTCAAAACATTATAAAAGGGCGAAGGACCTACCTGAATTTGTGTGTGTGTGTGTGTGTGTGTGTGTGTGTGTGTGTGTGTGTGTGTGTGTGTGTGTGTGTG
>JACXGI010003452.1:13887-24204 GCA_016801175.1 Esox masquinongy | reverse complement strand
AACAAGGATTAATGCACAGTGGCGAGGAAAAACTCCCTAGTAGGGTTGAACCGTAGGAAGTAAACTAGAGAGGAACCAGACCCTGAGGGGTGGCTAGTCGTCTTCTGCCTGTGCTGAGTGAAGATTATACATTTACAGCCACATTAATGTTCTTGAATGTTCAGATGACGAGTAGGTCAATAAATGCACGTGGGCATATGTCCAGAGTCTTTAAACAGAATCCAGTTTTACACAATATCACAGTAGGCCTAACCAATATAAGAGGTGTTGGGAACCAATGGATTTTCATTTTGAGGTCATGGATTTGAAAGTCTTAAGGCTACAAGTGTTATATGGATGTTGGCTGTGTTCAACTATTATGGTCTGTAGCATGTCTGTTGCCAACGGAGATCAAGTGTGCTTTATACAAATCTTTGGTGGAATGCAGTGTAGAGAATCAAAGCTCTCCTTTTATGTGTGTCAACAACAATAGGCCTTATATTCTCACTCAAAGCTTTGCTCTGACGTTTCGTGTGCTAGTTTTTCTTACAAAACTGCCACAGAAACAAAACAGTGTGCAGTCAGAGTTCCCTCCGTTCACACAGTGCTGGCAGGCTTGAGTTTTTCATGATTAGATGTGTGTCAGGTTGAAAAAAGAAATTAGATTGTACATAGCGGCATGCTAACTTGTATTCCATTTGAAAATATGTAACATATGATGCCTTGTCCCCTTTGATCTACAGAAATAATGTTCACCACAATTATATTGTTATTGTTATTGAATCCATTTATCATTCAGGTTGCTTGTTTATTGTTTTTTGGTCTGAGTTTCAGGTTGCCTCTACCCATCTTAAACAAACATAACTAGGGCTAATTACTCTAGACATGTGTAGATGAAAATGTACATTTTGTTCTTCCGTCTCTTGGAAAAGGGTACTGGTTCATATGAGGACAACCAGTTGTGTGACCATGTGAAAGTTCCTTTCTTCCTTACAAAACAACTTTATGTCAGTCAAAATAGTGTGTTTGTCATGATGCTTCTGAGTACATTATTCACAAAACCTGATATATCAGTATGAACATGTTAAGAATTTTGGAAAACATTCCTAAGCGTTTTGCATGTAGTGTTTGACCAATCTAAAGTGCAGTGTTTAATAAACACGGTAATATGTTGTATTATAAAAACATTTCCCTTCTCTGAAATCACAACCAATGTCACTCAACCAATACTCTTGAAGAAAGGTAATTACATGTAGGATTTTAGCCATGTCGTGGGCTGGTGCAGTTAGCATCAACGAGAGTTGCCTTGGATAGTTTCCCTCATGATAGTAGGTTGCTGCTTGTAGAAGTAGTTTTGAAGCTTGCAAGAACAATCGTGATTATGGGCCTGTAAATACATTCTCCTCCAAGTGCTTAAGTGCTGGCCAGTACCTAATGGTTGAGCAAGCAGTGTGATGAGAAACCGATCGGCTTAGCAAGATGTGTTTTGGGGGAAACATATCTATCTCCAAATCTTTTGAACTTTCTCTAATTAGGCAAGGACATAAGTACACATTATTACAAAAATAATAGTACTTGAGTGCTTTTGATAATCACAAAGTTCTCAGTAGACCTCACTTTGCACGAAGTACAGTATTGCTCATTACCCTAACTTTCAAACAATAAACTCGGATCGCATGCATATTTTTCCAGGTTAGTCTCACTGAGATTAAAAATACATTTTTCAAGAGAGACCACAACAAAATAACACCAAACACAGTAAAAAAAACATTGAAGCACTTCAGTTTAAAATATCCATTTACATGTTGTGAAAAGCAAGAAATTAATTGGTGCAACTCGATAAGTGTCAGTCACATTTCAAATGCATTTTTCTGCCAAATAGTCAATTTAGTTGGACATAGTGTAAATCCGAATAGGAGCCTAGTATAAAATTTAATTTATTGAGCATGAAATGTACCTAAGGGCTCTCACTGGAACTGTTTCTATATTTTGGTGAACATACAAATGATTGAACAATCATGTCTTAAGTTATTACAACATATTTGCCAGAGAAATGCAGGCCTACTGACTGTGTGAAATTTTCTGGAAAAAATAAATCCGGTTTTAGAGGGCCTCTGTTACGAAGCTAAGTATACTGGCACAATGGCATTCTTGTTCACAGTTGAACCTGATTGGTCAGGAGAAATGTTCCAGTCTCTCAGTTTGGTGACGGAGAGAAAAACTGTACATATAAGTATCCTAAATCCACAAGGACTGCCAAGACCTCCAGTTCAAAAAGTGATCTGAAGCTACCTGTGTGTTTAAGTGAGTGTCTGTCTGTGTGTCTGTGCTCTCACAACAAAGAGGAACCATGGTCAGCCGGTGAGTGATGGTTTATTTTTTAGTGCCTGGATTCATTTCTGAACTCCCTCTGACATTTTACAGGGATTTTTATCCATTAAACATTTTTTAAGCAGAATATTGAAGTATTGAAAATATTTTGGATCTGGGAAGATTTGAACTGGATGTCAGACATTGGTCTTGAGTTTGCCAAAAAATAGTTAGTCCATTAATTGGTAGAATAATGTATTTATATATTGGACTATAACAGATTTGAGCACCCTGCTGGTGGCTACAAGAAGATCTTTGAGACAGTTGAAGAGTTATCAGAGCCTGTCCCTGCAACAGTCACAGGTTTGTTAACTACAAATCTATTTGGTTCTAGGTTTGTTGTCCATTTAATCTGCACCCCATGTTAACTTTGGCAGCTATTGTAACTGTAGTTGGATATGGATTTTTGAATTTACACATGATGGAAGTAGATGTTAACCAAAAATAATCATTATTATATAACCGTCATATATTTTTTGCGATTTGCTTTTAAATAGTGGGGTTACCTCTAAATTCCATATTCCGATACATCTTGTCCATCTGAAGTAGACTGGTTGTACATTACTTTACACATTCCAAAATTTTTAAAATATTTTACATTTAAAAATGAAACACTGACTTCTGGGAAATTAATGTGAAAACAGCACTGCTTGTATAAACATATGGATCTCTATAAGAAACATTCCCTAATTGACCTGTTACCTGCTGTAGATAAAATTGCAATGAAATATTTCTGAATAACTGTTTGACAATCTTTTCTCTGACAAACACTAGGTAGGATTCCTTCATTTCTGAAGGGAAGTCTTCTTCGCTTGGGACCTGGCCTGTTCGAGGTTGGTGATGAACCTTTCTACCACCTCTTTGATGGCCAGGCCCTCATGCACAAATTTGACTTCAAGAATGGCCAAGTCACCTATTTCCGCAAGTAAGACTGGATTAAGGATGTCTGCTAGAGATCATTACTGTATTTTAGTCCAAATAACCCATTGCTATTTAACCTGATCCTGTAGGTATATCAAAACAGATGCCTATGTGCGTGCAATAACGGAGAAGCGTGTGGTGATTACTGAATTTGGCACCTTTGCCTATCCAGATCCCTGCAAAAACATCTTCTCCAGGTTCGTAGTGGTCCTTCTTGTCTGTATCCCTTATTGTCCACTTTATATGTTTGCCTTGACATTAGATGAGTAACATCCTGTCAATTATTACGTTTGCTAGCCTATATCTGATCTGTCATATCGATCAATGTGAATACGCTGGCGCTGCACTGAACCTCGTTCTGAAGAGGACTCATTGATCAACTTCAGAATTGGTGTTTTTCTCAGGTTTTTCACTTACTTCAAGGGTGTTGAAGTGACAGATAATTGCCTGGTGAACGTTTATCCCATTGGTGAAGATTACTATGCCGTCACAGAAACCAATTACATCACTAAAGTCAACACTGACACACTGGAGACTTTGAAGAAGGTATTACTCTTAATTTTACCTCCTTGATATACATTCCCTTTGATTTATTTTATTTGCTTTAAATTATGAACCAAGGAAAACAGAAGACTGGTGTTAGTCTGACTTTTCAAAACCAGTTAGTAATTAGCAAGGCATACAATGATAATGAATAACATGTGACAAATGACACTATGACTTGACATCCCCTCAGGTGGACTTATGCAACTACGTCAACATTAATGGAGTGACAGCCCATCCGCACATTGAAAGAGATGGAACAGTGTTTAATATTGGAAACTGCATGGGAAAAGGAGCGTCACTGGCCTACAACATTGTCAGGATCCCACCCACACAGAAAGGTTAGGCTTGTATCCCATCTAGATTCAGGAAAAGCAAATAGAACATATTAAGACCTAATGGACGTTTCAACTTTTAGTCCGTGTTTGAATTAATATTCTATAATATTATTAATATTAATATTCTATAAGACTTGTATTTAAGAGCCAACATTTGGCATTCTTCCATTTGCTCTAAAAAAAAATCCCAATGACCCAGGGCAGTGAAGGGGCTACTGCCCTGCATAGGGTGGCGTTGTTTGGATTGGATGTTAAAGAGTGACTCTATGTGGTCACTAAAAATCAAATGGTACTTAACATAGGTTGTCCCATTGTCCTGGTTACATTATCTATATCAGCTCGACCAGCTTCCAGTGAGCTTGGTAAGGTACACTAAATGTATGTAATCAATGAGGTAAGTCGCTCAAGACAAGATTGTCAGCTAAATTAAAAAAAATGTAAATGTAGAATGTCATTCTTGAGAAAGCCAAAGAAAACTTGATAGAAAAGTTAAAGTAGAAAAAAAGGACAGGCTGTTCCGCCCTTGAGCGAGACAGCCGGGCCCTAACTGCTCCTACAAGTCGTTGAGGATAAGAGTGTCTGCTACATAACTAAAATTTTATGTAAATTCCTTTTAATAATAAGCAAAGAAAAATCAAACTTAATCATTTTGACATTAAAAAAAAGCACTGTAGGGTAGAGAAGTTTTTCAAAATGTGAACTTTTGCATGTCAGGGTATGTGCCCTGATTGCTGATGGCATGTGCCCTGATTGCATCTTGTGTTCTCTCCTCAGACAAGTCAGATCCCATTGAAAAGTCCAAGGTTGTGGTGCAGTTCCCCAGCGCAGAGAGGTTCAAGCCCTCCTACGTGCACAGGTGGGTCATGTCTATCACACCTTTTAGCTGCACTTTTATTTTAAGTATCCATTTTAATTATGTCCTTATGTTTTAAATAGCTGATTCATTTTATTTACGTTAATGCGGTAGTCATACTATGCCATTAAATAATGTAAATTTAATGTCACCCTTAGTTTTGGCATGTCCGAAAACTACTTTGTCTTTATCGAGACCCCGGTGAAAATCAACCTGCTCAAGTTTCTGAGTGCCTGGAGCATCCGAGGCTCCAACTACATGGACTGCTTTGAGTCCAACGAGCTTCTTGGGGTAAGGAATCACCAGTCAGTAGAATCTAGCATACCTAATCTTGTGCAGAACCAAATCAAGAAACAGTATAAACCATATTATCATCACACCTAACAATCATTTTACCCTACATTTCACAGACATTGTTCCACATCGCCAGAAAAGACATTGGAGGAGGACAAGGGGAGTACATTGACCATAAGTTTAGGGGTGCTCCCATCAACCTGTTTCATCACATAAACACTTACGAGGACCAAGGCTTCATTGTGGCTGATGTGTGTACATGGAAAGGGTAATGGAAAAGCAAAAAGTGATATTTTTCATAAGATGGCAGTGTGATTGCAGACAGTGGCAAACATAAAAGTGGAGACAACTGGTTAGACTATTTCAGGCATACATCACATTTGTTTGGTGAGAGATACATTAGCAATGAGCACTTTCAGAAAAAACCTGTTTCAACAATTTGTTAAAAAAAACATGAAACTATTGTGTTACTTTAATTCCTGGTAGGTTTGAATTTGTGTACAACTACCTTTGGCTGGCCAACCTGCGTACCAACTGGGAGGAGGTTAAGAAAGCAGCCATGATGGCACCTCAACCAGAGGTCAGGAGATATGTCATCCCCCTGGACATCCACAGGGTAAGTCAATCCCCTCTCTTAGAGTGTTTTTTCATATTTTAAATTGTAATGCTTTTCTTTTTAAATAAGGTTGCATATGTGCTACCCTTGTATTTCCCTTTGGATAGCAACGTGCATATCTGTCCAAATGTATTCACACTCATACTGATTGTGTTTTAGGAGGAGCAAGGGAAGAACCTGATCTGCCTGCCATACACCACGGCAACAGCAATGATGCGTTCTGATGGGACCATCTGGCTGGAACCCGAGGTGCTGTTCTCTGGGCCCCGCCAAGCCTTTGAGTTCCCTCAGATCAACTATCAAAAGCATGGTGGGAAGAACTATTCATATGCCTATGCCCTGGGCCTCAACCACTTCATCCCTGACAGGGTGGGTATTCGGCTGGTTTTTCACCACAAATCTGCATCGTCATAATGTTGACTGCTACAGCCTTTAATGGCAGAGGCCATAGCATGTTAACTGAGTGACAATCTAAACATTTCTTTCTATGTTGTTCAGTAAATATAAGAAGAAAAATGCAACGCATTGCTGTTTGTAAAAGCTGTTATTTTGGTTGTGGTATATCATCAACCGGATGCTCTAACCTCCATCTGGGTGGCAGATAACTGAGTGGTTATAGCATCTGACCAATACATTGAATCCCAGAATCGGCAAGGTGAAAAAACATGTTCCTCAATTAAGACCATTAACCCCAACTGCTCCTGTGAGTCGCTCTAGAAAAGAATGTTTGCTAAATGATTAATACGTAAAACACAAGACCGCTACGCTAGCACTAAACGAGTCCATACCTGTAGATCATCAAGCTGAACGTGAAGACCAAGGAGACCTGGGTGTGGCAGGAGCCGGACTCCTACCCCTCAGAGCCCCTGTTTGTACAGACCCCCGACGCGGTGGATGAGGATGACGGTACGTACGGTATTGACTGACTTGCGATCTACAGTATTTTAGTCTATTGTCACCATTACAGGCACGCTGCGGCAATGGCATTAATACCCAAGACCTTCTTTTCCTTGAAAGACAGTTCTGATTTAGCTAGATGTGTCCAGGAACAAGACACTTCCATTAAGTAGGAAAATGTATCTAGCGTTGTCAAGAAAGAGAAATTGACAATGACATTGCGTTTCCTAACAGCCAGCATGTTTTTCCAATGAACCCCAGGTGTCCTGTTGACTATTGTGGTATCGCCCGGGGCACAGAAGTCAGGCTACATGCTGATCCTCAATGCCAAGGACATGTCGGAGATCGCCAGGGCAGAGGTGGAGTGCCCCATGCCCGTTACATTCCATGGCATGTACAAGCCATAATGTGGCAACAATCCTCACACTGACTAGTAGTTTCTAGTCACCATTTCAGGGTATTCAGACTAAGTATCAACTGTCCCAGCATTAGAATAAACAAACAGTATAAGGGATAAAGTCTAGGCTACAATTAACTTGCCTTGTTGTGTCAGCAAAAAGAGGCAAATATCTGATCTATCATGATTTGTATTATTAGTAACTTTACACAACATTTGTAACTATGTTTAAGCATCCATTTTGGTGAAAAAGTGCCATTTTGCTGTAAGAATGGAACCTGCTGGTATAAGGACATTAAAATAGGCTGCCTACTATTTTTCTCAGTGAGCCCACAGACCAAACAAAATTATTGGTACATCAATCACAGCACCCTAATTGATTAACACAATGGTTGTTTCAGTGCTGGAGATCCATGAGTTTGCCATGTCTTTAGAATACTTTGGAGTACGTTGGAATAATAAACATATAATCAAAACACTGACCTTTTTATTGTATGTCAGTTATATTGCGGTTAGGAAATGCATGATGTGCATAACTAACAGTCTATACTATGTTGTATAAGCACATCATTTTCTAGATAAACACAAAGTACAGGGATATAAAAAACTGTCCCAAAAGGAAGGCAATACAGTTAATCCACTCCATTACAATGCTCCATCATGAAAATAGAAACTGAACACTTTATTAGACCTTGTCCTCAGAAACCTCAAGGAGTGGAAATACTAATGAGGTCCACAAAGATTAGTTATGTTGCCATAGACAATCTGATTACTGTGTTAAGCTTTGGTGAAAAGAAATAAACACGTAAGCATCTTTCAACTAGAGTAATTATTTTGACGGAGCCTGTGTTTTGATCAACGATGCCTGATGTTATCTTGCCTCTGTACCATGACATTAGCCCTACTGCTCTAAGCTGGTCAGGTGATTGCATTGCTGCATTACAAAACTAAGCTGATCATACGGATTAATTGGGTGAGACGTCTATCAGATCAAAAAACACGCATGTTGCAACTAATCACTTCTGTATAAGCACAGCTGAAAAGGGCCTGGCTTTGTACAAGAATGTGTGTGCATGAGACTGAAACAACACACACATAATTACAGCAGCTAAAAAACAACCCAGCTAGATTTCTTTGCTGTGCTAATACACCCAGGATGGAGAAGGAGTTTTACATTTCACTACCATCTGGCGTAACAGCATGATACTACAGTCTTGGAAAATAAATCAACCAGGGATGACAAGTGTGCTTTCCTGTTTATTCATTTTTTTTACAGCTTCGATATTAGGGTTAGCTGGCCTTTCAAAAAATTAAGATTACAGGAGATTACATTTATTTTACAGAAGTGTCAATTATCTTCTGACAAAAAAAAGCAGAAAAACACTGCAAAAGAAAGCATAACATTGACAAATGTGTACTGTCTTTTACTGTCACATCATTAGAGGCATACTCTCCTTTGCACTGTGGTAAATCTTTGGGCCATAGGTTTGCAGACGCACACTAAAAGCAGTGTAAACTCTACTGAGCAAGACGGTTATCTCCAACAAACACAATGACAAACCATGAAGCTGAAGGTAAGACATACACAGAGCCCTCTGTATTTATATGGAATTCAATTGAAACGTTTACGTTCTGCTCAATATTCCAGCATGTTAGATTTGAGATCAAATGGTTTTATTGAGGCAGCGGCATAGAATATCACCTTTTATTTTATGTTGTTTTTATAAATCTCTTCTAAACATTATAGCTTTACGGTCCAAATAAATATGGAGGGTGTGTACAAACATCCACAGAGAAAAGGGTATCACTATGAACAAAAATGTAGATGGAAAACATTCACAGAAGCAGATACTTTGCTATAAACATAAAAAGCAACAAACATGGGAAATCATACAGTGTATTTTGTCCAAAAAACAGCAAGAACATATATTTGAGCAATGGAGGAGAAAGTTGAAAATACAGCTAAGTAAGCTCTTACAGTGTCATCCAAGACAAAGTAAACATCTGCCCCCTTCACACAACCACTTCCACACAAAACACCCACTAGTATCAAGACAAAACCAAGCAGGGACTCACTACTGAATCACACAACTCATGAATAGATATTCAGCTATGGAGCTTTACTTCAATGTGATGAGGGACCAATGGTAGCATCGATAGCATTATCAATATTAATCTTAACGTCTGTGCTGCGCAAAGAATAAATAATATTGAAAAGTGCAAGGTTATAGGTATATATATTAATATAATGCTTCCATTATTGTCCTATAGGTAAAGTGCAAATCTCAGGATCAGATTAATGTGTGTGCAAGCATTCCTAACTTTTAGACTGATCCTCCTGCACATGCACAAATGAGCCCTTTACATTGGCTGACAGCTATGTTACTCCTCTTTTAGTAAAACATATTAACCCTACACAGGGGGACATACACCACACACAGTTGTTCAGGCCACCTGGACTGGCAGTGGAACCATTCAGAATGGTTCACCTGAAAGACAAAACAAAGCATATGTATGTAGCTAGTACATTTCTTTCTCCATGAAACAGTCCAGTAAAGTAAGTATGGGCTTTGGGTGATTTCTGCACTGGTTATGTAGATCCTATTATGATTTAGTTGTAATCCTAAAGGAGAATTTGTAACTTCTAATATTTTGTAACCGCAGCACTAAAACACTGTAAACTTCAGCCTGCAGAGAGATTATTTCCTGTTTTTACATCACCATGCAGTTCTCCCTAGGGCTTCTTTACCCCTACTAACTATATAGTGTAGGATTTGGACACTAGAAAACTGATGCTATGTTATTGTCTTGTTGTTGCCAGCCATGGCTTCAAAATGATTCTTATAGGATACATCCCAGTGGCCAAATTCAGACTACAGACAATTATACGATTTTATTCCCAGCTACTAATCATGATGAGCATTGATTGGCTGGTTGTGGGACACCACTGAGACCTGCTCAAGTGGAAATGCAGTGAGCCATCACTACGGTAACAGCCCCCTCCTCATTCCCACCATAACATCACCAATCCCGTCCTACTGTGTTCAGCAGCTGGCACACACACACACACACACACACACACACACACACACACACACACACACACACA
>JACXGI010003452.1:0-13787 GCA_016801175.1 Esox masquinongy | reverse complement strand
CTATCTGTCATCAGCAAGCAAGACACCTTGCTACTCCTTTTCCCGAGGGTCAATTGGGGAGGGGTCAGTGTGTGTGTGCGCGCGTTGGGGCTGGTAGATGTGCCTGTGATGGTTGTAGAATGTGCGCGTGTGTGTGTTTTTAAGGAGCAGCTGGACAGAGGGTGGTGGGGTTGTGTCAGGGGTCAGTTGGTCTCGTAGGTGGAGAGCAGAGCAGCATCCACAGGCTCCATGCAGGAGGGGCAGGTGAACGACCTCATCAGCCAGTCGTCTATACAGTCCATGTGGTAGATGTGCATACAAGGCAGGAACCGGATGGGATCCCCGTACACAAAGTCCATCATACATATAACACACCTAGAAAACAGGAAAATACAATTATCAACACTGGCTTTGATTAGTCTATGAGCACAACATGATGAGCACATTAACAGACCAGACCAAACACTAGTTTTCTCAAACGCATAGCTATCTACATGCTACAACTTGGCCAGCGTTTAACCCGGTCAGGTCACATGATCAGGGACCTTTTTTTTTTTATCAGCAGAGAATAAAAACAGTGGCTAATAATATCCACACTAAAAAAAAAACCCCAGGAATATTAAACGTGTTACGGAGCTCCTCACTCTCTGATTTTCTTCTCAGAGCCGTCCCGTCCTCCGTCGTAGACACCCCGGGGGAGGTGCTGGATGAGTCCGATCCGTTGGGCGATACGAACCTGCTCCTCCTCAGTCAGCTGGGTAGCCAAGCGGGCCTGGCTGGGCGTGGGGTGGTACACTGGCATGTGGGCCTGCTCCTGGTCAAAAGACGAACACACACGCACAGGACAGACGAGACGCTGGGTATGGCCAAGCATGAGAGATCCCATTGGCGCGTCCTGGTGTGTGTGTGTGTGTGTGTGTACGTGCGTATCCTCATCCAGGAAACGCCCAGTGTGCAAGAACTACATGTCCTTCTAAACCGCGTACACGCACACACAAATGAAGGGTTCCGTATCTGTTCTTAGGCTGTCCATGGGAGGGAATCACTGTCACACTGAAGAAAATCTGCCAGTGTAACGAATTGGAATAGCAAGTCTTGTGAGCCATAAACAAGTGTTACACTGTATATGAAACCTAGGAAGTCTAGGCCACAATGTGGGGTTGTTGTCGCCTGTAACCTCCACTTCATTTGTCAGATGAAATTTCATCACAAACAGACCGTCACGTCAAGACAAAACTGTTGAAAATAGAAACAAATAACTGCCTTCTTTATACTCAGTGGCCTTTTGGGAATACGGAGGAGTTGGAATTATTCTCTGTGATGCATACAAGCTTTAGAGAAGCTGTTCGTAGGTGGTCATGTCTGGCCATTTTCAATGATGGAATAAAATTACAGAAAACTGGAATATTGTCAAATACAGGTCTCGATCTGATTTTTATGATGAACATCTTTCAGAAATAGGAAAGACTTGTCAACACGTGGATCATTTATGATTAAATGTTGAATATCAATCTATATTTGCTGTTCACAAATTATTTCTAAAAAGGCCCTTATAGGCTAATTGTATTTTCAAATATTTCAAAACAATTGTATTTATTAGGTTTGTATAAACCAAAAATGAAGGCGTAATCATTTAGAGGATTACGGTGGTGTCTCTTTAGGTGTGTTTTTTACTAATACACTATATTGTTTAGCCCTGACACATTTTCATGATTGGGGTGAAATCCTAAGAACTAAGAAGATGTCTGGGTTCGCAGAGTGTGGGTAGGTTAAAAACAACATATAATGCTCTTCTCTTCTTCCAACCTATTTGGATTGGCCGGTTGAAGATAAAAACATTTTGACTGAATAAACAATGGGCAATAATTTGTTTTGCCCAGGCAGTCCATAGAGTCTAGAAAGACATAAAATTTTGAGAAAGGCAGGCTTAACCTTCACCTACAGTCTGATTACTGTCATGTAGACATTGTAGGACTGTAGGAGCCCATTATAATGGCCGATCAAACAGTTTGTTCTATGCTGTTACGAGCCAAAACAAACCCTGCCATGGATAAAGCAACTGAAAAAAAACTGCTCAGTCTGGACATTCTTGGCAAGCCTGCTTGGAACATAATATTGAAAGTATTGGGCAACAAAAAGTGCTGTGTTTGTGGTTTTCCCTTTGTGTTGGTGGATTTGTCCAACCATTGTAATATGAAAAATTAGACCCATAATCTATAATGATAGCTATGAAAACAATAATTTAAAGGGCAAATATTAGTTAACTGTTTCAATGTTTGTGTGGCTCGTCTAGAAATGTTTAAACTACACATTTGACGCAAGTGATTAACATTAAAGTATACCTGTATAAATAACTTAGAAATGGTATGGAATCATGCAAAAAAAATCATGAAATTAGCTAGCTACATAATCTGGAAAAATCTAAAACAGGCTGATCCCCTACAGATTGTCATACATGTTTCAGTGATGTACTATAGCCTTGATAGTTAGCTAACGTTACTTGACACCAATAACTAGCTTATGTCTATTAAGCTTCCTAGCTACTGTACAGTAGTCGCAACTGTCTGACCTGGTAAGGCGGAGGTGGCTCCAAATCCTGGTCTGCGTCCCCATAACTTGCTCTATCAGACTGTGATTCATGAAGCAAAGATATATCGTCCGACGTCGGCGATTTGAGACAATTGCCCATGTCCTCTTCTCTGCCCCTCGTTGTTTAGCTAGCTTGTAAACTTGCTATTGTTCGTTTACAAACAAGTGTATCCTCCACCCGTCGCAGGAACAACGTTATAACACATTAAATACTGTAAACAACCCATTAAAATATCATATGCATTTTGATACAAATATTAGCTTGAGCCCCAGCAGCGTTCCAAGCCTTTCAACATCATCAGACAATCACAGTCAAAACAAAGAGCTCGCTAGCTATCTAGCAAACGTTGGCTAACGTTACCTACTTTGCCAGCTATTGGACCAACAAGAGCTAGCGACTTCCTAGATTATTTTCACTCATTTCTCGGCCTACGATTTGAAATGTAAAACGTTCGTTCAAATAGTAACTTTCATGACAACATCGAATGATACACCTTGAGTATTTAGCAAAAAATATCGACCAATGACTTAACGAATAAAGTAACTGACAGGCTAGCAATATTATTATATTTTTCAACCTGAGGACATCTCGGCGTCCATTCGATATGACGTAACGGTTTTAGTGTTGTTGTGCTTTGTCAGAGAGAGGAGCACGTTCATTGGATGGTGGAATTCTAACGTCACGCAAGTAGAAGAAAATTGGTGGCTGGCGCATAGCATGTGCCTTCTTTCTGGGGTATGGTTTAGTTGCTACAGTATCGATTTTATTTTATTAGATATACATGCTTAAACAACATTCAGAACAACATTGTTTAGCTTACCCATTCTTAAGAGGCCCTAGAGACTTATAATATTGAAGGTGGTCAACATTCTACTCTACATCAGATATGGCGAGAAACAGCTACAAATGTGCAATTGAGGAAACTTTTTTTGCAATTGAAGACACTTTTATTCATATATATATACAACTATTATACACATATAAACCAAACAACTATTTGCATTCCAACTTATAATACAATTCTCCATGTTTTTGGTTAAGTGAGTTTCACAGAATCATTACCCTTTACCAGGCAAATAAAACAAACACAAATACCTTAAATTCACATTCCAGAGATATCCTATTCCATCCTCAAAGCATGTTATGAGCAGAAAGGTATACGTTCTCTCATAATCTTACAGAAAGCATGAAATAAATGTACTGTACATTATTAGTAAACCATTCTAAATAACAGGTGAAATCAGTTGTGTTAAAAACATCTTCCAACTTATGTCATCTGTAATGGTTCATACAGTATTCACATAATTTATCAAGGAAGAAAACATAACCTACAATTGCAGTGAGGTCTCTGACATACTAATGGAGTTGTAGGCTAATGATGTAGAATAGGAGAATATGTACGGTTACATTGATAAACAACAAAATACTGAATTTCTTGACTGTTTCAATGCTAGTTTTTGATTCCAGAAGATGAAATGAAAGCAGTCAAATGGCAAAATAATTAATCAACTGAAGAAAAACAGGTAAATTACAGTACATTGACAAGATGAAGATTGGTCGAAGACAGCCACAGTCTGCTGGTTTTCCTGTCCTACGAAAAGTTTATTGATGAATTGAAACCATGTTCTAACTATAGCTCTCTGGTCATTTGGTTCTCTACTTTGTCTGCAGTCCAGTACATCACATAAAACTGTCTTTCAAATCACACTCGACATTTAGGTATTTCCTTTTTTATAAATAATATATTATTATATTAAAAGCAATCACAAATAACATTTTTTATTGATGTCCATTGTTCTCCAAGTTACTAAAAACCTAAATAAATAATTTCCAACAGTGTCCCATTCAATGTTCTGCCTATATAGACTGGATAGTTGTGAAATTGATAATTGTTTGATTTAAAAAAAAAACAGAAGTTATATAGTTTACGTATAAATAAAGATGTTTTCTGTCTTTGTAGACAGTAAAGGGATAAGAAATCTAATGGTGAAAGGTGCAAAAGGTAAAAAACAAACTATTCTATCAATTCAAATGACATTGCTTTGATCAGTGTTGTTATAAACATGATCAAATGTCATTCATATTACAGGTATCCCTTCTTCATGGTCATGTATCCTACTCAGACAATTAAGTGGTATTGGTGGCACATTTTATGACAAAAATCACATGTATTTACAGAAACTATGGCTTTCAAAGATATTGTTTCTTCTTATTTTGCACATAGTTACACATTCACACACCCCACACACACTGTTAAGAGCAACACTGAATCAATGTCAGAGTAACACCTTCATAAATGACAATACCTACTGACACAAATGACATACTGTAATTCCATCCTCTGATATAATTAAATTTAGTTTTTTTTACATCCAAGGATATTCAAGGCTAATTATTACCCTCTTTCTTTTGACAGGTCAGAATATAAATGAACCACAGTCAGCAGTTTCTGGGCAGACAGTTATTGTACATTTTCTGTGTGACTTTCAAAAGAATTCAACTTGGCATGAGGGAAAAACAATGTTCCAATTTTTGTTTTCCTCTCACATTTAACGAAACTGAGACTGCAATCAAACAGGTACGTATGCAGTAGTAATGTCCCTTTTCTTTTGTATTGTAGCACATATTTTACTCAAGCACCTTCCTCACGTTTCCTGTACCTCCACTTCCTCCTAGCAGCGATCATCCTCTTCTGTGTCGCTGAGTGGCTCACAGCCCGCGACAGAGACGGTCTGAGCAAGGCGTTTCCGGAAGTGTCCATTGGGGACCTGCCAGCCGCTCCTAGAGCCCCGCCGGGCCGCGCTAAAACCTGAAGTGACCGTGTTAGCACGTCCCAAGCTTGTGGCCACCGCCGCCTCAAAGGTCAGAGTCTCCATGAACCCGCTGGTGTCCGGACTGTGCTCGTCATCCTGCAGGGACAGGTAGGGCTCTGATGGGTAGCGGCGCAGTGGAGAGCCTTGCTGTTGGTGATAGCCCCTCGCGACGCTCTGTCCCTCTAACCCTGCCCTCTCTCTTGAGGACTCCCCCTGCCTCTGGGTCTCTGGGCGGCCCCTGTTGTCATCATCGTCTTGCGACGGTGGGTGTGTGTGACACACCAGGGGGGAGTAGGAGATATGGGGATGGGAGCGAGTTGGGGTCTGCGACAGGGGTCGGCGGCTTGGAGTGCTAGATTCAGAGGTGGGGATGGGGCTGTCGGAGCTGTTGCCCTGGACACAGGATTAGAAAGACATTTAATACCGAGGTCAGACTGCCTTTTTAAAAATATTTATGTGGCCTACTAGTTTACCCAATGTGGATATGTGTTTGTGGTCTACTTGATCTAAACTAGAGTGTTTGTGGTCTGCTTGGTCTAAACTACAGTGTTTCTGGCTTCAGGGAGGAGGAGCAGTGTATGGAACTTTAATATGTTCCCTTGGTAAAGAACCCAATGTCTGTGTGTGTGTTTGTCTGTGTGTCCATGGTGTACCTGTTTGTCTATTGGATGTGTGTGTGTCCATGGTGTACCTGTTTGTCCAGTGGATGTGTGTGTGTGTCCATGGTGTACCAGTTTGTCCGGTGGATGTGTGTGTGTGTGTCCATGGTGTACCTGTTTGTCCAGTGGATGTGTTCGTTCCCGGCTAGGGGAGCGTGAGGCCTGCAGACTCCTCTCTTCAGAGTTACAGCGGGATGTGTCTGGGGACAGTAAGTGGCGGCGCTCTTTGGATCTCCCCCGCTCCTTTTCTGTGTCTAACTGCCTCTTTCTCTCTGACCGGGACACTTAAGGAGGACAAGGACATGTCAATCATTATGTGCACAGAGAGAAGGGGAAATAGAAAGAAAGCAACAGATGAAGAGAGATGGTACAATCAGAGTATAGGATAGAGGCTAAAAACAATTAACACACAGTAGTTCAATAAATAATATGTTGGCCGGTAAATATCAACATTTATGATAACAAATAAAAGCAGCACTTTTGATAAAGAAGAAAATAATGGAAAAATCCTGGGAAGAAACCTCTTCACATATTAACATCTTCATTCCATAACCACACAATAACAGCCCACACCAGTGGAAGTGCTGAGGGAAGAGATCATGTGCGAGGAGAGTGGAGACTGACCAGCACACTTGTAGCTCTTGTGGCGTGGTCGGTACAATCTATCAGGACTCATCTTCTCCTCTTGCCACAGGCCATTCACCCTCTGGTCAGCCACAGTGGACAAGGACCGCTTCATAGAGCAACTGGCCATCTCTGCCTGCATAGGCACACATGCATATGGATGTAGAGAACAAATACCATAAAACATGTTACATGTTACTTTAGAAGAAATCTATACAATTAACTGGGATGCTCTAAACTCATGGAAGTAAACAAGACTGGTGAGGACACAAATACCAGTAAACAACCCAGGATCAACAATCAAAAACCATTGTTGAAATAGCATCATCTCTTGAAAACATCCATGTTGATTATACCTCTCCAGACACCACCTCGGATGATACATAAACCCCCTTTACTCTCTACAAGTCACAACCAACTGTAACTTAAGACACTATGCTAGAGACTGGGAAGACAACATAGAAGTCTACTAATTCTAGCAAAATGTATGTTGGCCCTGTATGGTGGAATCTGTGTGGTCAGATGGCCTGGTTACCCAAACTCCTTGACCTGGTCAAAATACAGGTTACTCCAAAGGTGTATGAATCTTGACACAAGTTTGGTATTTTTGGCTTGGAAATTATAAAATGGCTATAGTGCGAAAGTGCAGACTGTCGGCTTTAGGATGAACAATAGGATTAACAAAAGAAATTACAGAATTTTGCACATAGTCAACCATTTTATGGTCCCAAATGTATTTGGATAGATTAACATTACGTATAATAATGAAGTAATATTTAGTACTTGGTCATACATTTTTGCATGCACTGACTGGCTGAAGTCTTTGACCCATAGACATCACTAGAAGTTGAATATCTTCCCTGGTGAAGATCTGCCAGCCCTATACTTGAGCCACCTTTAGTTTCTGTTTGGGGCATTTTTGCCTTCGGTCTTGTCATTAGCATGTGAAACGCATGCTCAACTGGAGACAGATAAGGTGATTGAGTCAGTCAGTAACCTTCCCCTGTCCCATTGGATGATGATGCTGCATCAAGTGAGTTTTAAGGTGGATCTGATGATACAATATGTTAGTGGATTCTTCAGAATTCATCCTGCTCTGCAATCAGCAAGTACATCATCAATGAAGACAAGTAAGCCAGTTCCAGTGGCAGCCATTCATGCCCAAATCACAACATCCACTCCACCTTATTTCGCAGATGAGTTGATATACCAGTTCCTAATTCCCCCACACTTTCTTCCTGTCATCAATCATCAAGCATGTTAATCTTTGTCTCATCTGTCCACAATACCATTTTCCAGAACTCTGCAGGCTGTTGTAGGTACTTAGGCCAACCCGTTTTTGATGTTAACTAGAGTTTTTGCACCTTACAGTCCAGAGACTCTGTAGTTCAGTTGGTGATGTCCTGTGGATGGTAGTGCCTGACACATTCATGCCTACCTCCTGGAGTGTTCCTGATCTGTCCGTCAGTTGCTTTTATCTTCTTCATTATGGTGAGCATTCTTTTGGTCAGTTTAACGGTTACAGCATCTGACCAGTAACCAAACAGTAGATCAAATCCCCAAACCAGCATGGTTCTGAACCTCAGCAAATTAACTCTAATTGCTACCAGGTTGTTGCTGTAAATTACACTTTTTCATCAGTCAACTTATCTAGTAAAACAAGGGTAAAATGAAAAAAAAAACATTCTGAGCCAGCAAGGAATGTTACTTTGCAGTAAAATAAATATACATAGCAGAAGACAAACACTAACAGATATTCGTGGGAAAAGTTGACATTCCTCTTGGGCAAACATTTCACTTCAGACCATAGAAATAGCACAATGAACAGGGAAAATGAATGCCTGCATCTCCTTTGAAACCTCTACTAACCAGATTAAAATATAGGCAAGGACAGAAACACATAGTAAAATCAATGCCGTGCTGTGCAATGTAGTACTAGTATATTCATTCAACCGTTACAGTTAGATACGTTTCCTTTATTCAGCATTGTTCATGTGTGGTTTGATAATAAGCTTTACCGCAGGAGGATATGTTTTCATTTAGCTGTATTTTCTGTTTAGCTCACAGCTATAATTGTGACTTGGCTCCAAGCAAAGGGCCTTTTAAAGTTATTATTGTAGGTTTACTAAATGACAAGGGCTGCGTTTCCACATTCTGAAGTTATTTTCCACACTGAGGATCTAAAAGTAACATTGCATAATATTGTAGAATAATTATTGTAGAATAAACATTTTAATAATTTGCCACAAGGAACAGTCTCCAGGAAACACCATAGCCCTCAGGCAAGCTTTTAGAAAAATGGAACAGAAATGGCTAGTCTAGAAAGACACATAGTGCTATATCAAAAAACACTAACTGCTGCTCCATCAAAAGGTGCTACTTCCTGAACTTGGCCCTCCTACGTTAAACTTAAATAATGTCTCCTAATTGTCCTGAAATGGACGATTGGCCCATCTAAAATTTCTCAGCAACGTCTTGCTTTTCTGAAAACAAATAATATTTATGAAACTCTGTAGTCTGATTTTAGACTGCATCATAGTACAGAGGTCGCACTCGTGAATGTGGTAAATTACTTTTTACTGGTGCTGGACCTTGACTGTACATCTGTCCTTGTGAGACTTGACCTTTATACTGCTTTCTTCCCCACTGATGACCACATTCTTTATGTGAGATTCAAAACCCAAATTGGTTTATGCAGACAAGTTGTTGTCTGGTATCTATGTGAAATATATCAGTTTGTGTCTGTGATTGATCTGATGTCCAACAAATCAAAGGTATGTTTCAGTGATTGTCAAGGTTCTGTTGTGGGACCAGTTTTGTTTTCACTGCATATAGTATGCAGCCTCTTGATGATGTCATTCTTAAGCAGAATTTCAATTTTTACAGCAGATAGGCCACAGCATTTAAATCAAACTTCACTAAAGTAAAAAAGATGTGCCTACCTGGAAACCTGTGATTTACATATAAGGAAGTGGATGGCAGAACTTTATTTAGTGGATAAAACAGGGGTGCTAGTTCTATATCCCAAGGAACAAAGAGATAAGCGGTCAGACTGACATCCCTGGTGTATACTAGTGTGTGTGCAAGTGAAGTTGATGTATGCCTACAGTATTTCTGTGACATCTGTCTGAAGTCCCTGTCCTTACCCCGGAGTGCTGGCTGCTAGTGTCCAGGTCGGAGGTCATAGTCTGCATGCTGAACAGGTCCTGGGGAGAGAGAGGACTCAGTGCCACCAGGCCTCCTCTGGTCCTACAGTAGGAGGCAAAACCACACAGGAAATCCTGTCAACTATTGATGTGGCCAGTTTGTGTTGATCTTATAGTCTGGTACTGTTTGGATAAATACACTCCTGACCACCAGGGGAAGACATGGCTGTAGTAAATACATCTGGCCATCTATAAAGACCAAAAGTGTTTCATAGTTGTGGTATGGTGTGGATGCTGGGTGAGATCATAGTTCTTACCGCAGTCAAACGAATACAAATAAACACTATGGATCAAGATGCAGTGGATTACTATTGTCAACTCTATGGATTAACAAGAATAAAACTAAGGTAGTTACTGTTGCTAAGTTTAAAAAAACACATTAATTTGCTCACATCCACTTGCCTAGTGACAAACTCTTAAAAGAACACACACACACACACACACACAGAGTGTGGACTTACAGGGCAGAGCCAGCACTATGGGGCATGCAGGGCAGCGGTTGGGTGTTGGACAGAATATCTTCAGAGAGGGTGGAGGCATCCAGCCGCTGGAAGGCCATCAGACTGGCCTTCTGTGGAGGAGATGGGCCCCACACCCAGCAATACATCACCGAAAGCACTGGCTTGTGTCAACAGTGTCAGATTGCTACCATCAAATAAATGTTTTATTTTACTTCCTAGATACTTGGAGTACAATATTAAATTCTACCAAGCCTGTCAGAAGGCAAGGTGGAGCTATCATCATGACACCACCCAACAATCCCTCCCAGATCTCCACAGGTGTTTAGGCTCCGGGAAGGTGGAGGCTAGGGGTTGGTTCTGGACAGGCATTATGTGGTAGCCTGCTCAGGCTCTCACTTTATAAGTCTACTCAGGCACTGTTAATAGCTGTCAAATTCTTGCTTCCTCTGTCCTTGGGAAACTCAATAAAATATCCTTGATTAAATCCCTTGCCTCTCACCTTCTTATCCAATGGGTTAATGAAAAAGAGGCAAAAAAAGGATGTACGAAATCAAATAAATGTAATTGAGATTCTCCCCATTTCCTCCATTCCTCACCTTCCTATCATAGCCCACTGGGGGACAGGAGTCAATGCTCCTCCACTAAGAATCCAATACATTTTCAGAGAGACACAAGAACAAGGACAGCATCAGCAAGCATTTGAGAGTTTGAGAGTTTACTTTAGATAATAATTTTATTATTGCTTATTATTTTGAATTATTGTCTTATACTCTTATGTCATTGTAGTATATTGTAGTATCATCATATGAACAATAAAAACTAAAGAAATGCTTTTATTGTTTTAATTCTTCAGGTGTTCTTCATGTTTCGATATAGCTATAAATGATATGACAAAAAAATGCAGCGTCCATATATTATTTTTAATTATTTGGAGGTATTTTGTTGCAGGTTGGGGGAGTTCTTGTCTACTTATGCACATCTAAACAACGTGTTTTTGAAACTAAATGTTAAGGTGCAAGAAAGGTGACACATTTGCCTTTAATTTATAGAAAGACCCATATAAAGGTATTTATTGAACTCTTTATTTACCTGGTAACTTACAAACATAGAGGGAGAGGGGATGAATGAGCCTATTGGAAGCTGGGGATGATTAGGTGGCTATGATGATGATCTTTAGTGACCACCTTTGAGACAACCTTTTAACGTCCCATCCGAAAGATGGCAATCTGGGCAAGGCAACATCCCCTTTGCCGCATGGGGCATCAGAATTCTAGTTTAATGCCAGAGGGAAGGGTGACCCCTACTGGCCCTCCAACACCACTTACATTAGCATTTGGTCTCCCATCCAGGAACCAACCAGGACTGACCCTGTTTAGACTCATTGGCAAACCAGCAGTGGGATACAGTGTGCAACTATATAAAATGTACAGTATAGACACACACCTGTGCTTCCAGCTGTGCTCTCAGCTTCTTGGCTTTGTTCTGTTTGAAGTAGTCCATGATCATCATGGACGCATATATCTTACCTACTGTCATGTCAGATTCTGTAAAACACAAACACAGTTAGATTCTCATTGACTGACTGCCTGTCCACTCTACTTCGGCCTGTCTCTCCCCAGTGTGGGCCTGACCTTTGTTGATGGGCACCAGTACATCCAGGGTCTTCTGGGGGAGGTACGGCCATATCACACTGATCTCCTTCTGCAGCTCAGTGTCCAAGGCTACCCGGTCCTCCCCACCTAGAGAACAAATGGATTGTTAATCATCCGTCAGACAAAGTCAGCATAAAAACGTATTATTTACTCAACCCGTCATGAGTTTAATCAGGTGTGTTACCAAAGGGAATTTTGGGGAAGGCGCTCCCCCAATTTCACCAACTTATGGTGAGCTAACCACGCAGAGAATACACTTGACCATTGTTATAGTCTGGGATCTGCTAAAAGGCCGTCTCTACCCTTCTGTCGTTAGGCCAGACTACATTCTGCCTCTCCTTTCATGCAGTGAGCCAGGAAGCACCAGTCAGAGGGACAGCACAGTGCTGGTCTAAACAATCAGAATCCATGCTATAGGACTGCTGTGACCAGGCGGACTAGGAAATGACATAAGGAACACCACTGCGTTAATCCGCTACAGCTCAGCTTTTAACACCGGAGGGCCCTCAAATCCCTTGACCTCCTGACAGGCCAACCTCAGGTGGTTAGGGGAGACAGCATCACCTTCACCGTGCAGGTCATCAACATGGGCGTGTGCTCAGCCCACTCCCTGTCCACTAAGAATACCGATGACCTGTCACAGCCGTGTCCCCGATGATGAGGTCCGTACGGGGAGGTTACAGCCCTGGTGGAGTGGTGTCAGGTAAACGACCCTTATCACGGCGTAAAAAAAAGAACAATCATTGAGGAGCCGATCAAGGGACTTCGGGAGGCAGAAGAAAAGGCCGCCCCTAATCACACCGTGTAGCTGTATACGGAGTCAAAACCTTCGACCTTCGAGTGTTCCAGCCATCCAACAATGCCTCTTCATCCCGAGGTGGCTGAAGAATTCTGGCAATGAGAGGTCGACTGATGCACCGTCAGGAGCTGACTGTCGGGCTGCATCCCTGGCTAGTCAGACAACCACACCGCCCACGACCATATGGTTCTTCAGAGGGCGATGAGGTTAGCCCAACGCTCCATCGAGGCACACTGCCAGCCCCTTAGCACACTCACAGTGACAAGGAGAGGTCACAACATCATGGACATCAGCCATCAGGGTCACAGGCTGTTCACTCTGCTATATCTAGTAGACAGAGCAGTTTCAAAAGAATCAGCAACAAGACAAAGAAACTGGAGAGAAAAACCCTCTACCCCCTATCAGCCCTGAACTCTGATACCCTTTCAACCAATCACACACAAATTCACAAGGTCCGGCTCATCTAACCACACTGAACATTCACAAAGTCTCCCAAACACACACACACACACAAACAGACACACACGGACACACATTCTTGCATTCAGTCCATACTGATGTCCCATTGTGCATTGTGAACACTGGTCTCCTCTTGTTATTTTTATTTGTACTTTTGTAGCGTGTGTTGGTGTGGACTTTGTCTTTCTTGTTTTATGGAGCTGCTTTAACCAACTGCATTGTTTAGAAGCTGATGTAATGCGTATGCAACCAATAAAATGCTGAAAGTCAACTTCACTGACTTCACTGGGCCTGAACAAAATCCTGTAATCCCCAGACCGTGTGGATCTCCAGACTCACGACGGCTTGCCAAGTCTGAACTGATGTTTCAAACTCAACTCATTCCCTGACCTCGTGCGATCTTGATCTCCAGAGCGGTGCGGATGAGAGACATCAAAGTGGACGTGAAGTGGACTGACATGTCCTCATCCACTGGCATGTTCATCAACACCAGCCTCTGTGGGGGGGGCAGACAAGGAGGAGAAGACGGGGGGGGGCAGACAAGG